>JAQMYF010000021.1:3688876-3698967 GCA_030014195.1 Neosilurus mollespiculum | reverse complement strand
GCCATCCCTCCCTCCCGTGAGAGCTCGGCCAATTAGCTCCCATGGACTCCCGTTCACGGATGGCTGTGGCATCAACCTGGATTCGAACTTGCGATCTCTGGGTTTATAGTCGCGCACCTTGTTGATGCGCCACTCGGGAGCCCAAGTTACTTGAAACTTACTGATTTTGTCTGAATCTGTACTGATGCTGCTATTTCGCTATGCATTCTCTCGCCTCAAGATGGCAATGTTTGGTAAAATAATCGCACCTGGTGGCGGACGTCACTGAACCTCACTCAGGAGTAAGCAAATGGTTTCAGAAAGTCCATTTATTTTCAAGAGACATGACTGTATTTCATGTTTATTTAATATCCCTGGTAAGTGAATGGGCGAGAGCTTGTATGAGAGCAGAACACATCAAACCACGCCTTAGTCGACCACAGCACGCACTTACCACAGTGAAATAGCTATGCGGACTTCCGTAAAAATTGTCTTACAGAAATTGTGCACTGCACATGCACCCACCTGAGGTAGGCTCCTAACCATACATGGTAAAGGAGTCTGCTGGGCCCCTTTTGATTTGGCCTTATATGGAAAGCTTATTTAATTCATTAAAAATATTGTCGATGTGGACGCATTAAGGGGTGGCACAGTGGTGCAATGGTTAGCACCTCCGTCTCACAGCAAGGAGGTCTTGGGTACGAGTCCTGGGCTTGGGTGTTTCTGAGTGGAGTTTGCATGTTCTCCCATTGCTTGTAAGGGTTTCCTCCTGGTACTACAGTCAAAATACATGCACATTACCCGAACTGGCCATTAAAAATTCCTTCTAGGTGTGGATGTTAGTGTGAATGGTTGTGTGTGTGTTGGCCTGCGATGGTCTGGCGAGCTGTTAAGGGTGTCGGCAAATTTTGGCTGAAATAGGCATCAGCCTCCATGTGACCCTAGCGGTAGGATTAAACGACTGAGCAAATGAGCGAGTGAGAAAAACCGAGTCTGGGAAGACCACTCAAGGTATCCTTTTAATTCAGTTTATCAATTCAATCGACAGAATTGTTTGTATTCCGTAACCAATATCCTTCAAGCGGGGAAGCAACCGGTAGGTGAACTGGAAATGAGCTGCACACGTTAGGAGGAAACATGGTGTGTAGGTGAGCGGGGAACAGGATACACACACTGCTGTGACTGATGATCAGAAAATCCCCACTCAGTAATTTGTGCATAACTCGCAGAGTGGAGTGTAAATGTCACATATCGATTCGAGCGGGCCGTCCCATATTGACATTCTCTCCACTTACCGACGCATGCTTTCGTGTGTGTGCGTGTGTATATGTGTTTGTGTGTGCAAGAGTTGGGCAGTCAGTCAAGCAGCTAAAGATGTGCCAGGAATACACACAAACACACACACACACACACACACACACACACACACACACACAAACCGAGGATGATTTTCTCACTTTCTGGGAAGTGCCAGGCAACTGAAATTGATCTCTATCATTCTTTAAACAGATGTGGCGTTGCAGGCAGTGTAGTGTATCTGTATAATGCAGCGCTCGTGCCTAAATATGCACACAAAGCTCCGCGCGATGTAATCAATGAAATGTAAATAAAAACGCCACTCACAGTCGAGAAAAACTGTTTCCGATTTGGAAACCGGCTTCTTATTGTATTAAACATTCCTCAAACCTTGGGTTGCGATACACCGACAAGAAGCGCAGCGGTTTATGGAACCGTTAGTGTTTGCATGGAGGAATGAATCAACCGACCACTAGTGTTACACAACATTTCAAGTGCTTTATGAGCACAGATAAGAATTTCAATTCCTAAAACGGGCTGACTCTGATATAAATATCTATATTTCAATTGCATAATGCACTCATTTCCATGCTCCCTCGGGTCTCGAGTATTGTCTTTAAATAAGCCGCAGACAAAATGTTGCCTTTTGTGGTCATAGCACGAACGCTTTAAGAGGATTTACCACCACGGTGAACCACAATGCTCCACATCTTCCTATAGATATCTCAAGGCTCTCACTCAACCACGTAATCCTCTATTAGGGTCACGGGGAGGCTGGTGCCCATCTCAGCCATCTCATGGCGAAGGCAGGGTACACCCTGAACAGCTTGCCAGCAACACACGCTCACAACAAAGGCTCAATATGGAACAGACAATTAGTCTAATGTGCATGTTTTTGGACTGTCAGAGGAAACCCAGACAAGTACAGGGAGAACATGCGAACTCCACACAGTAACCCCCTCGCCGGAAAATCATCCCAGGACCTCTTTGCTATGAGGCGGATGTGCAAACCACTATGCCACCATGCCGCCCCATCCCAAAGCTCATTTTCTAAGCCGCTTAATCCTATTTAGGGTTGCAGGGAGGCTGGCGCCCATCTCAGCCGGCTCTGGGCGAGGGCGGGGTTCACTCTGGACAGCTCGCCAGGCTATCGCAGGGCCAACACATACACACCCATTCACACTCACACTCACACTCACACATTTGGAACAGCCAATCAGCCTATTGTGCATGTTTATGGACTGTGGAAGGAAACCGGAGTACCCGGAGAAAACCCAGGCAAGCACGGAGAAAACATGCAAATTGAACCCAGGACCTCTTTGCTGTCAGGCGGACTTGCCAGCCACTGTGCCACCGTGCCACCCCATCTCAAAGCTGTAACGGCTAAATTAAATTCCAAACAGACGTCCTCCTGTACAAGGCATCTGTGCCCGAGTTATGTGGCTGTAGGTGACACGTCCCTTGCACGTCACCTAGCTTTGCTGGTTATTACAACTGACGTGTGCTCGCTATGTACCTTCCCAGTCCCCCATCAGCTCGATGTGACCTGGCAGGGCTACACACACACATGCTCCTGACAGATCCCTCACAGCAGGACAGTAACAGGAGGGACACGTTGTCAGTCGCCCCAAACCTCTGCTCTCTGCCACGGCTGCGTTGTCACCACACTCAGACACACAGAGCTCTGCCGAGAGTCAGTCCATGAGGTGAGCCCAAACATAGCCTCTCATGTTATCTAGCTACAAGGTGAGTTTTGCCTGCCGCCATCGCTTAGCTTCTCTTTGAGCTTACGCAGGTCTGGCACAGCGGAGCTATTTTCTCTTGCGCCCTCTCTCTCCCTCTCCCGCTCTCTCTGACACACACACATATACACACAGCATGACCTGAGGAAGTAAATAAATCATCTCTCACACCCTCTCTTTCCTCCACATGCTGTTTATCAGACATAGCTTTGCTAAAGTGGTGCTTTAACATGAGTGTTTACAGAAGGTGTGTGTTACCCTGTGGTGTAGTACACACACAAGTACACAGTGTGTGGCAGGTAATGCATTAGCTCCTGCCTGGAAGCTGTTTGACTCCTCTGTTGTAGCAGTGTGAAATTGCCCGCTCGTTTTGCTTGGTTGGCTAGCACATCACTGCTGCCAGCTGGGAATGTTTGTACACAATGGAGCTTTTTCTCTGTGCGAAAAAAAAAAAATGAAGTTAGCCAAACTTTTTTTTCTGTACAAAATTTATGCCAGCCTTCAGAGATATGTATTTAGCAGTATACCATGCTAGTGCAGAAACGTAAATTAGCTACACAGCAAAAGTAGCTAGCTAAATTTCTCTGAAGAATGTAGCTAAGCTACCATAGCAGTATCACTTGTACTTGTCGCTAAAAGATATAATTTTAGTGAAGTACTGCTATTTCTGACATTTACCTAGTAGGATAACCAGCTACATTTTTCTTTTGTTGTACCTACTTACTTTTATTGTGTCACGTGTAGTTCATCTAGCTACATTTCATTCCATCGCTAATCTGCCTTGTTATTCTGGTGTATTCGTGCTGTTTTTGTAATTTAGCTGTTGGGGTAATTAGCTAGATAGTTTTCTCTGAAGTAAGTAACATAACTATTGCTAAGCTACTCTGGCAATGTAGCTACTGGGTTAGCTATGTACTTTCTCACAGGAATACTTATTTATTACTATATTTATTATTACAACTACTGTTTACACATTAAAACAGCATTTGTCAGATATTTTTTTATGAGCTACACTAATTGCTACAAGGCAAATATATACCTTTATCCATCCTTGTTGCATGGGTTACGGAAAACATTCTTCAGAGAAATGTATTTAGCAATATATCATGCTAGCACATGCTAAAAAAATAAATTAGCTGCATGGAATTGCCTGCACAGTAAAGGCAGCTAACTAAAATTCTCTGAAAAATTTAGCTAAGCTACCACAGCAGTTTGACTTGTGCTGTCCCTAAAAGATGTCGTTTTGGTGTAGTTCCGTTATTTTTGACATTTATCTTGTAGGATAACTAGCTACATTTCTCTTTTAGTGTAGTTTTAATGTACCTAAGTTCCTATTGTTGTGTCAAATGTAGTTCAGCCACCTACATTTCCTTCCATGTAGCTAATCAGGATAGGTATCCTGGGTAAGTTGTGATGAAACTCTAAAGTATTTTACTTCGTTGCATTTCTTAAATTAGCTGCTGGGTTAATTAGCTAGATAATTTTCCTTGGAGTAAGTAATTTAACTGTAACTAAGATACTCTAGTGGTGTATCTACAGGCTTAGCTAGCTGCTTTCTCACAATAATTATTTTTATTACTACAACTACTGTTTTTACTCATATCTTCACTACATTAAAGTAGCATTTCTCGGATGAATTTAAACTTAATTGTGAAGAAGTGTTGATAAGCCTTATTTATACGTACAGTTAAGATTACCGAAAACATTCTGTAAAGAATTAAAGTAATTAGTAAATAGTAGCTATAAAGTATTAAACAAGAATTAATTGAGGAGCAAAAGTAGCTATTTATTTATTATTTATTAATTGGTTAATTGTTTGATTGATTGATTGATTGATTGATTGATTTTAGAAAAATGTAACAAACCTGCCACAGCGGTGTTGCTTGTACCCTCTCTAAAATATGTAGTTTTAGTGCACTACCGCTATTTCCGCGATTTATCTGGTAGGATAACTGGCTACATTTCTCTGAAAGTATAATTGCAACGTTCTTAAGTAACTTTTCTTGTAGAACATGTAGTAAAATGATCAAAAATTTCTCTTAAGATTGTTATTCTACTCTTACAACTTTTTGACATAAGTACATTTAGCTAGCTATACTACACTATATAAAATATATTGCACTAAAATTTACATGGCAAATGTAGCTTAGCTTCACCAGAACTGCATTTTTTCAGCTCTTTTTCAGCTCTTCAAGAAAGAACTGCATTTTTTTCAGCTTTTCAATCTTCAGCTCTAATTCCAACTAGAAATACATTATTTTTTAAGGTAAAAAATAATAATAATAAAATTAAAATAATAATAATAACAATAAATTAGACCGTAAAACATTTACCAGAATAAATGATATTGTATTGAAACTGTAATTGCCGCTCTCTGATATTTTTATATACCTTCAGGCTATTTAACTTGCACATTCTTTCATATAAAAATGAATTAATAAGTAATTCTACATGCCTAGGTTCATATGAATACCTTTCCGATTAGCAAATGAATGTGTGTGCATTTCCCAGAGGAGTTAATAAGACTAACGCTCTCAGTCAAAGAGTCAGGAATCAGGGGTTAAAGAAGAGCAGCAAAGATGTCGGACCTGTCAAAATGGTAAATGGATCATCAGTAATAATCGGATAGATTTTTGCTGTGGTCAAACACAATAAATGTCCCATCACAGGCCACCCGTTTTGCCGAGGAAATGACTGAGTTGGATCGGGTCTGACACAGATCAGCGTAATGTGGCCAATAAACATGGCTGCTTCCTGTCTTCCATCATAGTCTTACACAATGAGATCAAGCTGGAAGAGCTGGGCTAACAAGCCTAGAAGAAGAAAATTAAAAAAGAGACTGAGTTTAGCTAGCTGCTTTTACTTACTTTGTCCGGAAGGTCCACTAAAACAAATAATACAATGTTCCCAGAATACAAAGACAAAATTTCAAGTATTATAGTAAACAAAGAGCCTTTTTATTTTTTGTTTATTTTTTATTAATTTATGTTTTATGATAGCCCAATGTGGGCGGCATGGTGGCATAGCGGCATAGCACGTCCATCTCACACCAAAAAGGTTCTGGGTTTGAGTCCCGGGCTTGGGGGTTTCGCTGTGGAGTTTGCCGGCTCTGCTTGTGCTTGCCTGGGTTTTCTCTGGATACTCCAGTTTCCTACCCACAGTGTGAGTGTGAAGGTAAATGGTTGGCCTCGCGATAGTCTGGTGAGCTGTTTAAGGTGTACCCCACCTTCGCCCAGTGTCGGGTGAGATAGGCTTCTGTGACCCTCATAGGATTAAGCGGTTTGGTAAATGAATTAATGAGGGAGGGAGTAAACAATATGGCTTCCACTTGCATTTTCTCCATTTTATACATTATATTATTTATGTTTATTTTTAAACATTTAATGATTTGGATCAGGCGGTGCAGTGGCGCAGTGGTTAGTATGCTCGCCACACAGCAAGAAGGTCCTGGGTTCGATTCCTGGGCTTGCGGCACTGCTGTGTGGAGTTTGCATGTTCTCCCCGTGCTTGTGTGGGCTTCCTCCGGGTACTCCGGTTTCCTCCCACAGTCCAAAAACATGCACGGTAGGCTTACTGGCAGTTCCAAATCGCTACTAAGTGTGTGTTAATGGTTGTATGTGTGTTGTCAATGCAATGGCCTGGTGAGCTGTTCAGGGTGTACCCCGCCTTCGCCCAGAGTCGGCTGAGATGGGCGCTAGCCTCCCCGCGACCCTAATTGAGATTAAGTGACTTAGAAATGAATGAATGAATGAATAAATTAACATTTTAGACCAAATGGCATTTATTGGTGCTCCATGTCTCAAAGTTTTGGAAATAGCTGCATTTTTGATGTGTAGGACAAATTTAGGTCTTCATTTCCGTCTAGACTAGTGTTATGTATGTACATACGTATTTATAAACTATTCCAGTTCAAGACGTGATTCTCTGGTGGAAACACGCTTATATACAGTGTCTGGAGTACAAGTGGGAACACAAGTTATGAGTCACTGGTCATCCATTCGTGTTACTGAACTTATACGTCCCATTTATATACGACTGCCCTCGAGCACCATCATTTTTCCCACCACCATTTACATTTGCACCCATTAAATCATTATCATATGATAAATCAAGACGCTGCTACTGTAAAAGCATTGCATACAGTGCAAACAGATCCTCGGCGAGCCAGGGACGACAGCTCACAACAGCGGCGTTAACACGAGCCATGCAAATTGAGGCAGAAAATGAATATTAATCTGTGATTGTGATGCAGATGGGCTTTGGATATGCAGATGATGATACACCGGCGCCTCTGGGACACGGGCGCGCGTTTATTATTTTAACTCGAGGTGCCGTGGCCTCGGCGTGAACCCTGAGCTTGAAACAAGAACGAACCCGGTTTTCACTCAGACGTGGGGAAAAAACCGAGGCGGAGACGCTAACACCGAATGAGTAGAAACACACCATGCTCTAATTTGAGTAAACAAATATGAGAAGACAATTTTTTTTGAATAAAGCAGACAAAATATAGCATATGTTATGGCTCCCTGCAGCCCATCCAGACAGAAAACAAAAAAAGAAAAAAGAAAAAAAAAAAAAAACGATGGATCTGCGCCATGATGGAAATGGAGGCATCTCACAGCATGAGAAAGAGAAGAGCAAATCAAGATATAAGGAAGATGCAGAGAAACACTTATTGGCGAGGATAATGTGCTCTTTCCAAGCGCTAATACACTAATGCATTAATCTAAATATCATTCCAGCGCACCGTCCTGGTGCTAAACATTAGCGGTCTGACTTGATGTCGCATAGCAGCAGGCCCAAAGCACTTTGTGTGTGTGTGTGTGTGTGTGTGTGTGTGTGTGTAAGTGTGCTCAGTTGGAGGTTTCTAACCTGAATAATGTGGGTTTTTCTTTTTTCTTTTTTTCTCCTCCATGCCATCCAGATCTTCCTCGCAGACTTTGAAAAGACGCTTAATTTCATACTTGTTTACGCCTCTTTGCCGAGATGAGAGCGAAGTGGGAGCGCATGTATTTTTAATTCCAAATTAAGCCAGCAGAAGAAGTATGGGTTGCGCATTCGCGTCTGACAGTCGTGACCTCTTCTCGCCTGGAGCGTGGATTATGATGAACAAAAGTTAACGCACTCGAGATACTCTACTTAACGCCCATTCATCACAGATTAGGCCATCTTAACCTCAACTTGAGATGTCGCTCGCATTAAATTCGGCATCCTAACTGCTAGAAAACGGCCACTCACCGGCTAGAAATTGTGAATTTTACGGCATCTGTAAAAGATTTAATCGCACACGACCTGGTTTAATTCTTAATGCAACGTTTAAACACAAAACCCAAACAAAAGCAGACGCAGTGACAGCGAGCCCTGATGAAGTGATGTGCTCAATTGTCGTTCAGCTTCACATCAACATTCCACCACCATTTATCACTTATATTATCAGATGAGAGCGTTATTAGCCAATCTGTGGTGTTAGATATGTTTCGGCCAGTGGCAGGATGATGCATGGGGATGAAATGTGGTGGAAAATAGCGCTGTGGGTGTGGGTGGAACAGAAGTGCTGATGATGAAGAAAAAGTTTGGATGAAAGGGAGCTGAAGGTGTAATAGGGTTTAAAAGGCCATAAGGCTCGGCCTTATCTTTTTACTGACGTGGTGGGCCAGGAAATATTCCAATACTTCTTTTAATATACTATAACCAAGTCTTGGTATGATTGAGGAGGATTGTTGTTTATTCTTTTCTTTTTGGATTTGTGTTCCGAAATAGTTGGGCTCCTGAAGGGTTATTTGAATAAGTAATAGTTTATCGCTTAAGTCTAGAGTGGTAGTCACCAATCCTGTTCCTGGATATTGACCTTCCTGCAGGTTAATTGGGCATGATTAGGGTTGGAGCCAAAGTCTGTATGTAAAACTCCAGGATCAAGGTTGATGACCACTGCGCTAGAGATATAATGGACTTGTAAGCCACAGTAAGTAAGTATGCATGTATGAATGTATGTATGTAAGGAAGGAAGGAAAGAAGGAAATTGGTAAGTAAGTGATTAAGAACGTATGTATGTATAAATGAAAGAAATATGTACGTATGTACGGAAGCTGGGTTAAAGAGTCACCTTCGTGCACACGGTCGAGCAGTGAACAAATGAAGAGATGGCTTTCTTCTGTCAAGAAGTAGCAATCATCATGTATGGATGTGTGTAAGTAAAAATAGAAAATAGCTAAGTAAGTAAGAAGGTAAATAAGGAAATAAATAAGAAAGCAAGGTAAGTAGGTAAATAGGAAATATGTAAATAAGGAAATAGGTAAGTAAGTAAGTAAGTGAATAAATAAAAAAATGGGTAAGTAAGTAGGTAGGTAAAAAAGGAAATAGGAAAGTAAGTAAGTTAGTAGGTAAAAAAGGAAATAGGAAAGTTAGTAAGTTAGTAGGTAAAAAGAGAAATAGGAAAGTAAGTTAAAAGGTAAAAAGGAAATAGGAAAGTAAGTAACTTAACAGGTAAAAAAGGAAATAGGAAAGTAACTAAGTTAGTAGGTAAAAAGGAAATAGGAAAGTAAGTAAGTTAGTAGGTAAAAAGAGAAATAGGAAAGTAAGTAAGTTAGTAGGTAAAAAAGAAAATAGGGACGTAAGTAAGTTAGTAGGTAAAAAGAAAAATAGGAAAGTAAGTAAGTAAATAGGTAAAAAGAAAAATAGGAAAGTAAGTTAGTACGTAAAAAGAAAAATAGGAAAGTAAGTAAGTTAGTAGGTAAAAATGAAATAGGAAAGTAAGTTAGTAGGTAAAAAGAGAAATAGGAAAGTAAGTAAGTTAGTAGGTAAAAAAGGAAATAGGAAAGTAAGTAAGTTAGTAGGTGAAAAGAGAAATAGGAAAGTAAGTAAGTTAGTAGGTAAAAAAGGAAATAGGAAAGTATGTAAGTTAGTAGGTAAAAAAGGAAATAGGAAAGTAAGTAAGTTAGTAGGTAAAAAGAAAAATAGGAAAGTAAGTAAGTTGGTAGGTAAAAATAAAAATAAAAAAGTAAGTAAGTTAGTAGGTAAAAAGAAAAATAGGAAAGTAAGTAAGTAAATAGGTAAAAAGAAAAATAGGAAAGTAAG
>JAQMYF010000021.1:3647200-3658991 GCA_030014195.1 Neosilurus mollespiculum | reverse complement strand
GTGGCATCAACCCGGATTCGAACTTGCGATCTCTGGGTTGATAGTCGCGCACCTTGTCGATGCGCCACTCGGGAGCCTATTGAACTCATTTATGGCAGCATGGTGGCATAGTTGTTAGCACATCTGCTTCACAGCAAGAGGGTCCCGGGTTTGAGTCCTGGGCTCGGGTGTTTCAGCGTGGAATGAAGGCATGATTTTGCCAAGAATGTTTCCTGCTCAGAGCCCTGGTGTCCATACAACCCCACTTATAATGCACCCCAGGTCTCCTCACACAAAATCAGTGGCCTCCTTGCTCAGCCTCATTGGCTGATTGATCACAAATCCACACATCCATGCCCGCTCCAAAATCTAGCGAAAAGACTTCCCAGAATAGTGGAGACAAAGTTTCACAATAAAGGAATTGTAAAGCTACTATCTGATGGCCAGTAAGCACATAAGGGGTGATGAGCAGGTGTTCATGTAATTTTGGTGAAACAGTGTATTTTTATCTAAGACAAGAACTTAAGGTACTTTGCTATAGAGAGATCCATGTACCAGAAATGGATGAACAAGATGATATCAAACACTTATGGTTGCCTTAACGTTCTCGTTTTTTCCCCCATAATCTTAAAATCCTAGCTTTACTGGCTCTCTGTCCACAACACCATCAAAACATTCTCCGGAACAAATACTGGAATCTTAGATAACGCTTTACTGATCTGTCAAAGTTTTATTTGTGTAATTTAAATTTCCTTTTTCCTAAAGCTTCCACTGCAGTCAGTCATCTAAAGACATTTTAAAAGTAAATGTGATTAAAATGTGGGTACAGAACTAAGGGGGTGATCGCACTAGGTGCGATAGAAAAGTGAATGACGCAAATTGATTTTTAATTTTTTTTTTTTTTTTTTGGCGAATTTTGAAATTCACGTCAAGATGAAATCCGCGACTCCACATGCAAGCAAATATTTTTGGGCTTAAATACATATATTGTGCAAAAGTTGACAATTTTGGCAACTGAGTTTGCAAATAATTTGCAATTGTTTTGTGGATGTTTAGCAAAAAAAAAAAATCTAAACTTTTGTTGTAATTCCGTCAAGTTTTCTTCGCTTTTTGTTCTCAAAACATCCCCTTTATATCTGCACGCTATTAATGTGACCAAAATATAAATAAAATGTTAATTGATGGCAAAATATACGGAATATGGCGAAAGCCAGCAAGTCTCAAACTTTTCACATGTAATTCTCCAACTTGTCGCTTTTCCTTGCGAATGAAAAACAAATAATTTGCAAGCAAAATGACTTTGAGTGAACTTTGTGACCTTCTCGCAGCATGTGTGGACTGTCTGAGAAGAGTTTGAGACTACTCCACATCAAAGCCTCGTTTTGCGACATTTGTGGAAATTTCAAAAGATTTTTTATGATAAGTTCACTAACCAGGCGACCACAATGCGATGCCGCGAATGTTGCGCGACAAATTTGAGAATCAAAAGCAACAGCTGCGAACTGCCATTCATGTCAGTCACTTTTCTACCGCACCTCTAGTGTGACCATTGCCTAATCACTCCCCTCTATATATCATATATAATCTATATAAAATATTCACATTTTATTGAAATGAAATGAACACACAGAGACACACTAATATTTTTCAGCTGTATTTACTCACTGCAACTTTTAGTACCTATATGAAGGCTAAAATGGAAACAGCTCAACAAAACAAATGACAGCAACAACAACATCAATAACAACAACGAAAAAAAAAAAGTTAATGCGTAATCTAAAGCATCACCCCTGCATAAAAATACATGTAAACTCAAACAGGTGTAAATAATCAGCTACTTTAGGGCACACCAAGCTAATTGGCTTCCACTTGTGCTTAAGTGTAATCATTCTGATTATTTCAGCATAGAAACAGCTATTCTCAGAGCATTCCAGTTATTGGAAGTGTAAGCAAACAATAAACTGTGGGTGGCAAGGCACTGTTAAAAGATAAGGGATAAAGTTCAGTGCAAAAATGTGACCCAATCCAGCATTATACAGATTAAGTAGGAAATTTGACATACTGAGATATTGATATATTATGGCAAGAGAATTGAATCTGCTTTAAAATGAGGTATAATACATGATTACAGCATGAAAGCTGACTGAGTTACATCACTTTGTATGCTGCTAATCAGGAAATGCTACTTTTGAGAAAATGGTAATTACAGTTACAGAACCAGTTTCTGAATGTCCGCATTTGAAGCTAACATCCATAAACTAAGTGAATCCAACTCTCGACCAATCAGTGCCATCGTACTAGCGTCTTTCTGTCAACCAAGGAGTTCGTCTTACACCGAGTCATGTCTGTTTTGAAGCTTCTCATTGGTTTACCGTTATATGATTCGGGGAATCCTTATGGGATTCTGTAAGTAGATAGAGTATTCTGGTAGTGAATATGGATAATAAGGAAATACCCTGAGCAACCACAAAAGCAGATTGAAAATCTACAAAATAAGAGGATATTTCAATTGTTTTACAACAACTTGGACATGGACACCTTTCATAAACAAGCTTTTCAGCATGGATAGATTGTGTTTATGGATATTTGAACTTGGTCATTTTGAAGATGGAAGAAAGATGTAGTTTTGGCGATATCGCATTTTCGTCCAGATACGCCATTTTCAACTTACTTACTTTCGGTACTTCTTACCGAAAACACAACCTTGCGACTTAATCCGTGTTTTGCTGGAGCAGGTCACAAATAAATGCAAAAAAAAAAAACATTTTTTTTTTAATATTTATTTTTATTTATTTTTAATACATTTAAAGCCTTTATCAATCCCTAGGAGCACAGTAAGATTCATAATCAAGAAATAAAAAGTGTTTGGTACTAGAAGAATCCTTTGTGGATCAGGTTGTTCCTCCAAACTGGAAGGAAGAGCAAGAAAGAAAGTGGTCAGAAATGCTACCAAGAGGCCAAGGGCAATTTTGGAGCAGTGTCAGGAATTTTTTGGCAAAGAATGTTAACTGTCTGCATGTGACAAAAATATCATGAATGCTACAAAGACATGGCTTAAATGGGACAGCTTAAGAAAGACCACATTACAAGAGCGCTGCTGTATTTTATACTTATTCATTTATGTATTTATTTTCAAATTGCTGAGGCTGACTTATGGTTCCAATAACTCAGATAGATGACTATGACGCTATTCAGGAATGAATTGCTAACAACTTTACAAGGTAACACCTAGCTTTCCATTTTCCCCTTCACAAAGGTATTAATGTGCAATATATTTTTCTGGAAATGGTGGCTGGTTATCTTTTTATTTAAAAAAAATAATGAGTATAAATTCTGGGAGTCCCCTCCTATATTCTACACAGCCTCTTTTAGCACTTAAACGTATTTCAAATGCCATTTGGGTAATATTTGCACAGTTTTTCCTCTTGGACATGGAGGCACCTAGTGTGACATGATGTGTTATAGATGTTTCGCTAATCATTAACAGTATGCTTGGTGTAGTAGAGGTGATTAGCTGAATGCAGTGCATCTGATTATAGCAGAGAGGGCAGCATGGTCGAGTCATGGTCAGCAAGAAGGTTCTGGGTTGAAGGAGTTTGCATGTTCTCCCTGTGCTTTTCTCATGCTTTTCCTCCAGGTACCTTGGTTTCCTCCCGCAGTCCAAAGCCATGCACATTAAGCTAAGTGACTGTTCCAAATTGTCTCTAGACGTGACTGAAAGTGTGAATGGTTGAGGGTGTTGACTCTGTAATGGATTGGTGAGCTGCACAGGGTGTCCCCCGCCTCCGTCCAGAGTCGGCTGAGATAGGCTCCAGTAGTATTAAGTGGGTCGGCAAATTAATAAATGAATGAACTAATAAATGAATACTTATTATTTTTTCGCTGAAAACTTAACAAGTGTTACAGGTAAGTAAACAAAGCCTTTAATGACTTCTGATAGAAGTTAATAATATTATTCAGTGACCAAGAGGCTCCATATCCGGCCCGCCACCTCATTTGATGTGGCCCGCAAAAGCTTTCAAAGAATATGATTATCGTACATTATTTGCATCAACCGTTACCACGAAACCTAATTCATCCTCCTTCCACTAGGTGGCAGCAGCCCATTTCAAGTAAACAGCTAGTCATTCATGACTCAAGAAAGATGCGGCCCTTGATTACCTTTAAATTTAGTGATTGATACCCCTGTACTACACTGTATCATCCTGTTGGAAAGAAAGCACGGCCAATCCGCATTACTGCATAACTGCGTTGCAACATTTGGCCTTTACTGATTACACAAGTCTGCGAACTGAGGTGATATGTTTTTATTACCCTGCCATCAACTCTCTAACTGTGCCACTCTTTCTTCTTCTTTTGCACACACCTTTTCACTGTGCTCTCTATTTCCCTTTCACACGTGGTAATGAAGTTTTTAATAATAATAATAATAAAAAAAAAAACAGCAAAGCTTTCCAAACCGCACCTTTAAACATCTGGATGTGGACGGTGATGTCATGGTTAGCAGCAACAAGATGAAATGCATGGTTCAAACCACATGGATCTCAAGAGGCTAAATTGGCATGCGATGATACAGGAAATGAATTAAATCATAAATTATATAATTTAAACTTTTTATTACATATTATGTCACATTTCGTCTGTATATGGAGTCGATTCCATTTTTATAGCCTTGGAAATAAGTATAATAAAAAAAATAGCACAAATGTTTTCATTGTTGTATCAAATTCACCTTGAACAAATTTAGTAATGGCAACTTTAAGGCAGTGGTGGCTTAGTGGTTAAGGTGATGGGTTATTGATCTGAAGGTCAGTGGTTCAATGCCCACTATTACCATTGTTGGGCTCTTGAGCAAATCCATTAACCATCAATTGCTCAGTTGAATAAAAATGATAATTGTAAATCACTCTGGATAAAAGTGTCTGTCAAATGCTAATGTAATAATGCAGTGGAATAAATACTTAAATGTGTCGGTATATATATATATATATTAGTGATATAGATAGCGTCCAGTCTAAGGGGCGTTTCTGTGTCTGAGTTTGTATGTTCTCCCTGTGCTTGTATGGGTTTCCTCTGGGTACTGCGGTTTCCTTTCAGAATCCAAAGACATGCACCTTAGGCTAACTGCCTGCTGTAAAATTGCCCCTATGTGTGGGTGTGTGTGTCGCCCTGCAATGGTCTGGCGGGCTGTTCAGGATGTATCCCGCCATTGCCCAGCGTTGGCTAGTCAACCCTAGTAGTACGATTAAGCGATTCAGTAAATGACTGAGTGAAAGATGAGTGCATTTGCTTCATTCACAGGTCAGTGGTAGTTATGAATATTAGTAAATGTTCCATTAAGACTTGCATAGTAATATGAGCAGAATATTCCATTAGTGGTTCCCAACTCTGGTCCTGGAGAACCTCCTTTACTGCACACATTACAGGTGACAAACCACACCTGATTCCTCTAATAGATTAACTAGAAGCAGTGTGTAAAACTCTGTGGGTGGGATGTCCCAGAGAGATAGTGCACCTCTCTGTGACATCATCAGAAAGTGTGTAGGTTACGGGCAGGACATCGTGACAAAGAATCAGAGGGGGAGAGGAATGTCCCTGGCAGAACATTGTTAAGTGGTCTGCCTTTTACATGGGACATCCCATAATAGATAAATAAACAAACAAACAAACAAACAAATAAATAAATGAAAGAAATCTGCAGAACTCAATACCTGCACGTATTTTTTTTTAATTACCAGGGTACGGTAACACATTACCTTTTATGGCTATTACTATAATGTGATTGGATGTCATCCTTTCCCCGTGTTCCCATTGGATAATAAGTGATAAGATCAGACCTCTAGGCTTGGCCCATCATTATAAACGATGGATAGACGTTTGCAGCGTTTTCTGTTGAAACCCTCAGCACATCAGCGACAAGATGGTAAGTCAATCCTGCATTCCTTAATTCCTGATTATTTCTTATCACTGGAATTAATGTTTGTTTAAATATTTTTAAAATATATATATATATAAAACTTAATTAAAATAATAAAAGAACTGATTTATTAAAGAATAAAGAATTATTAAAATAATGGTTTTGTGTTTGAAACATTGGAAGGAAAGTGATGTAGGAGGGGAAAAAGTTGGTCATGTGACTTCAGCTATTTGTAAAGTCATGTTCAGATTTAATGTATAAATGTTTGATTCAGAAAAAAAATATGGCTTAAAAAAAGAAAAGAAGAAATTAGATAGTGATTTAATAATAAATAAGAAGAAGAAGAGGAAGATGATTTATTTTTACAAAATAAGTAACAAATTATTTTTTCGGTCTAATAGATTTTTCTTTCAAATATAATAATAATAATAATATTAATAATAATAATGATAATAATGATAATAATAATAATAAAAACTCTTCAATAAATTGGTTTAGTCAACATTTATGGATCAAATATAATTTAAATTTTTTATTAACTGTTTCTTTTTTTTTATCTTGGTTTTCACATACACAATCGATCTTTGACGTTAAAGTAAAATATTATCAGCTTCGTGTTTGAACAAAACGTCTTCCTGTACTCTGTCACTGTCTCCTGGCCTGATACAACAATATATGTTAATCATTACCACTGGGCTTGGCAGGATACTGATAACCCAGTCTCCTCTCACACCACTGACCCCATATCTCACACCCAATAAACCATTCCAGAAACTTCCAACAACAGGACATGCTTTTAACCACAGCCCGGGAATGATATGCAATATCCTGATCCTGGATCAGTTCCGTTTTCCTCCATGTTATTACATTTTATTCATCTGTGGCATCGTTTTTGCTGGATTAATTGTGAGCTAATTGTTCAGGTGTATGTCTGAGATGTTATAATTTTTTTAATGCCATGCTTGTACCTGTGCAGGTGTTCACTGTCAAGGACATGACCTTCAAGGCTGGTCAGGAGCTGACCATCACCGCCAAACCCAAGTCTGATTGTAAATTGTAAGTGATGTAAGATTATTGTTCATAACTATAGAGTCCATAGTCATATAATACACTCACTCATTTACTCATTAACCACTTAACCCTATAAGGGTGGCAGCAGCCTGGAGCCTATCTCAGCCAACACCCTGAAAAGCTCGTCAGACCACTGTAGTTCCAACACACACCCAACAATTTGTGCTCACATTCACACCGAGAGCTAATTTGGAGCAGCCATTTAGCTTAATGTGCATGTCTTTTGATTGTCGGAGGAAACCGGAGGACCCAGAGGAAACCCACAACAGCAAAGAGAGAAACATGCATACTCCACACATTAACGCCCTTGCCAAGCCTGGGACTTGTACCCAGGACCTTATTGCTGTAAGACAGACATTCCAACCACTACATCATGTCTTATAATTTAGGTTGAATCCATGTATCTTTCCAAAACAATAACAGAAAGATTGTTTATTTTACTTAACTGCACTCACAGAACTAAAAATGCTTATCAGAAAATCCTTACAGCAGTCCCATACAGCATTTTTTGGCAAATCCTCCAATATTTGACTGATTTTTTTCCAAAGAACATGGCTAAAATATTAAAAACATCAGCGCAGTAAGTCATTTTGAACAGAAAGGAAGCACAACTCACAAAGATATTATCGTAAGCTCCGCTTCCAGGCATGTGTGAAATGTATCATTCACATTCATTTTCTAAACCGCTGAATCCTAATTAGGCTCAGAGGGAGGCTGGTGCACATCTCAGCCGACACTGGGCGAGGGCGGGGTACACCGTGGACAGCTCATCAGGCCATCGCAGTGCAACACACACACAACCATTCACACTTCCACTCACACCTAGGGGCGGTTTGAAACAGCGAGTTAGCCTACTGTGCATGTGTTTGAACTGTGAAAGAAATCGGAGTACCAGGAGGAAACCCTAATCCCGGGAATCAAACCCAGGACCTTCTTGCTGTGAGGCGGACGTGCTAGCCACTGTGCCTCCGTGCTGCCGGTGTGAAATTTATGCAATTTAAAAATAATGAAAAATTTATATGTATTCATCTATCTAGCTAGTTATTTAATGGATCCTAAACTATCTTACACTAAAAATGTGTGTAAATATGAACGTAGCTACTCGTCATAAAAATTGCTTGTGTCATTTGAGTTGTAATAAGCATTTAAACTTTATTTTACTCTAATGGAAAAAGAAAAAGCTACAGGCTTAGAAAGTGCTCCTCAGAAGCATGCTGTTTTTCAAAGGCTAATAAGCTAGCATAGAAGGGAGCGCTCACACTAGTATCGTCAGCAGTTGCAGCTTCTATGCCTAGGATAGTTAGATAGACCAGGTTGAGGGCAGACAAGTTCGGTTGTTAATAGCTAAAATTCCACTGAGAACCATTTGCCATCTATCTATCTATCTATCCATCCATCCATCCATCCATCCATCCATCCATCCTTCCATCCATCCATCCATCCATCCATCCATCCATCCATCTATCTATCTATCTATCTATCTATCTGTCTGTCTGTCTACCTACCTATCCATCTACCTATCCATCTATCTATCTATCTATCTATCCATCTATCTATCTATCTATCTATCTATCTATCTATCTATCTATCTATCTTTTTATCCATCTATCTATCTATCTATCTATCTATCTATCTATCTATCTATCTATCTATCTATCTATCCATCCATCTATTTATCTATCCGTCTTATGTTCAATATTCAACTTTATGGTCGCTATTCTAAAATGATCAACGGTTGTGCATTTATTGATCTAAGATAATCCATCTTTGTAAACTTCTCTTATCTCTGTGTAGATTCTCCGTCAATATCGGACATGATGCTGACAACGTCGCCCTCCACTTTAACCCCCGCTTTAAGTACGGCTCCGATAGCAACGTCATCGTGTGTAACTCCAACCAAGGAGGATGGGGTGAGGAGGTGAAGGAAT
This sequence comes from Neosilurus mollespiculum, assembly GCA_030014195.1. Classification (NCBI taxonomy): domain Eukaryota; kingdom Metazoa; phylum Chordata; class Actinopteri; order Siluriformes; family Plotosidae; genus Neosilurus; species Neosilurus mollespiculum. The sequence goes on along the minus strand of JAQMYF010000021.1, from coordinate 3,650,096 downwards.
ACAGCTTCCCTTTTGAGCAAGGCGAGGCCAGCAAGGTGGGGTTAAGCATTTTATATATTCACTCACTCACTCACTCACTCACTCAGTCATTTGCAGAATTGCTTCATCCTACTACTAGGGTTGTGTGTGGGGGGGAGGGGGGGGGGGTTAGGGCTGAAGCCTATCTCAGCAGACACTGGGCAAAGGCATGGTACATCCTGAACAGCTCGCCAGATCAACTATTCACACTCACATCCACACCCAGGGGCGATTTGGAACAGGCAGTTAGTGCATGTCTTTGGACTGTGGGAGGAAACCGGAGTACCCGGAGGAAACCCACGCAAGCACTTAGAGAAGATGCAGACTCCACACAGAAATGTTTGAGCCAACCCCTGGACGTTTTTGCTGTGAGGCGGATGTACTAACTACTACGCCACCATGCTGCCACATTTTATATATAACACAACTTAAATACTAAGCATCAAATCGTTTTGAACACACAAGCATTTATATGAGTAATTATGAGCTAAAAACTTTGGTTTTTGGACTACATCTACAAGAGTACATCTACGTATGGGGGTTGTTTGAAGTTCCCAGATAGATTATACTACTTTTCTTATCTGTCAAGTCATTTCTGCCATCTGTCATGTAGCAAGACCTTTGCATCAATGCAATTTTATAACCTCATCTTTATGACCTTTTTTCTTTATGATGACAATGATATTTATGACATGAAATAAACCAGGAACTCATGTTGGGTGCACATCATGGTCAACTGATGTAGAGTCCGACTGCAGGGCTGTCGGACCAATAGGCTGTCGGAAAATAGAGCCATTGCCCCTTCAGCAAGCATGGGCTCCACAAGTTTAGAGAAATCCGTTTGAGTGTAATTTGAACTCATATTTCAATAGAATTAATTAGACTTTAGGAAAATCTGATCTTTTGATCAAAACAATCAACACCATAAACATATTTACATGTTTAATAGGGACCTAAAAATAGTGCAGTATTCAAAATATTAAATATTTGCATTTGTTTTTGCTTTGAATATTATTATAAATATTATTACAATATCAAGAAAAAAATCCTGGATTTAGGTCAATTGTCCACTGCCATCTTGGTCAAGGATAAAGAGACTAATCCAAGTCCGCACACTGAAAGGAACTCCAGTACATTGTAGGATAGAATGCACACACACATTCAAACACCCCTTGGGGTGATTTACTCACTCACTCACTCACTTGCCGAGCGGTTTACCCTATTAGGGCTTCGGGGAGGCTGGAGCCTATCTCAGCTGAGACTTGGCGAAGGCGGGGTACACCCTGAACAGCTCGCCAGTTGACCACAGTGGCAACACACAAACAATCATTCACCCTCATACCTAGGGGCAATTTGGAACAGCCACTTGGCCTAATGTGCATGTCTTTGGACTATGGGAGGAAACCGGAGTATCTGGAGGAAACCCACCCAAGCTTGGGGAAAACATGCAGACTCCACATAGAAACCCAGAACCTTCTTGCTGTGAGGTGGACGTGCTACCATTATCCCACCGTGCCGCCGGGGGTAAATTCGTATCTAATTTACCTACAAGTATGTTTTTGGGAGGTGAGAGGAAGAACCCGGATAAACCCTATGCAGATAGGGAAAACATAAAACAATAACTCGGAATTGGTAATCTCAAAGCTATGTCTTAGTAGGTAATGGAAAAATAGTACCCAGGTCCCTAAATCAGTACTTTAAAAGACTTTGCAGTCTGGGTAGTTAATAATTTGTGGCATACATGCTATTTGATATTCTGAGATAATGCTTGATATTTATGGCAGTTTCTCTCTCTGTCGCTCCAACAGGTGGTGATTAGCTTCAACAATGAACAATTTTATATCAAACTCTCCAACGGCACGATGATGAGCTTCCCCAACCGGTTCGGCGACGACAGCTTCAGACACATTGACGTGCAAGGTGATGTCAAAGTTCAGGGCGTCAAAATAAAGTAAAGTGGTCTGCAGTGATCTCACTCATGGATGAAGATCCAACCAATCCCATGGGCCAGTCCACTTTAAGCATATCTGTAAACCAGGCCTTTGTCATAATGCTAAGTTGAGGGCCGTTGAGAAAGCTTGCATGATGTACCATCCAATTAAACTGTTAACAACTGTGGACAAAAAGTAAGGTGTCTGAAAGGAGACCATTAAACATCTGCTAATAAAAACAGTACAAAAAATAACAGCTTGGCTTCTTTTTGTACCCTCACTACAGTTCACCCACTCACTCATTTGCCAAACCGCTTAATCCTACTAGGGTCGGGGGGAGGCTGGAATCTATCTCGGTCAACACAGCTCACAAGACCATTGCAGGGCAGCACACATGCAATCATTTACACTTATAATCACACCTAGGGGCAATTTAGAACAGCCAGTTACCCTATCATGCATGACTTCCGACTGTAGGAGGAAACTGGAGTACCCAGAGGAAAACCCACCCAAGCACAGGAAGAACATGTGCACTCCACACAGAAACGGCCCTGTCGAGTCGGGGACCGGATCCAGAACCATATTGCTGTGAGGCAGACGTGCTAACCACTACTCCACCATGCCGCCATAAGATGTTGGTTTGGTATGTCAGAATTATATCTTTAGTACTACAGGGACAGTCAGGTGGTGGGTACTTAAATAGTGCTAAATAAAGTTTAATAAGGAAGTGTGACTTTGTTAACCTGAAGTTATGAGCTGTTCGTTCCGCACAGGCACAAACTACACCCCCCCGTTTGAATAGTGTGTGTATGTTGGACTGGACCATAGGTGTTAACCTCAAAATTTGCCAAGTCCTCAGTCCTCATAGTGATTCACACTGCATCAAGCACTTGATCTTCCTGCTGTCCTCATGGCTTCTGTTTTTTTTTTTTTTTTTTTTTTTTTTT
>JAQMYF010000021.1:3625321-3637751 GCA_030014195.1 Neosilurus mollespiculum | reverse complement strand
TGTGTGTGTGTGTGTTGGGGAGGGGGGGGGGGTTGTTAGCAGCGTGCACTTGAAGCCATATGGTTTTGCTTTTGGTGTTGGTAACAGTAGGTACAAGAGCAGGAACACACAAATGGGAAGTGCCCCCCACACTGCATGGAAATACATCCCTATAGTTTAAGCACATTTATTTGATTATTATATTGTAATTTAGTTTTTACATATTATTCAAGAATTTGCTCTAAAATATACTATAAATTGTCTTATAAGTGTTTAGAAAGGGTCGTAAGAAAAGGACGTAATAAAAAATAGCTGAACCCCCTTTTAAAGGTACAGTGTTAGCAGAAATTAGAAATTAGGCATTTCATCAATAACTACATTTTTATTCATCTATAATCAATATATAAGTTTTTATATGAGTTTTGAGGATCTTAGAGTGAGTTTCAAGTTTCATTGTTGTGCAGTGGTGGCCCGGTGGTAGGGTGCTGGATTACTGATTCGAAGACCGGGGGTTCAAGCCCCACTATCACCAAGTTCTCACTGCTGTCCCCCCAGTGCAGCTAACTGGGTTATCAAAGCCAGCCATGTCTCTCACTGTCTGCGGCAAGAGGCATGTAAAAGAACCATTGCTGACTTTCGTAAAGAGGAGGCTGCATTGCCCTCCGCGTGTTTCTGTCCTGCGATGGCCTGGCGAGCTGTCCAGGGTGTACTCTGCCCTCGCCCAGAGTCGGCTGAGATGGGTGCCCACCTCCCCGCGACCCGAATTAGGATTAAGCGCTTCAGAAAATGAATGAATGAATGAAGTTTTATTGTCATATACAGGTAACAGTGGAACATCACTACCGGCAGTGAATATCTTGGGATGTGTTTTTATCTACATGGGAGAGGGTCCCCTCTCACGGAGGCCGCCATCTTGCACCGCCATGTCTTTACAGTAGCCCAGAAATATACAGGGTTTAAAGGCGAGGCGTCGGGAACCTCACCACTAGACACTATTATATCAGAATATGTCATTCTGTAATAATAATAATAATAATAATAATAATAATAATGATAATAATAACAACAAACCTGCCAGTTATACTTTTTATTGATGTTATAGCCATTCTTATTTTTTGACAATATTTGTCACAGTAGTAGATCATTTTTGTGGCAATTTAGGTGTTTAAGACAGAATTATACTATAAAACCTTGACCATTTTTAAACTGTCATCAAATTGAATAATTTGATTGAGCTGAAATGGCCACCATTGTTAATTTTTATACCAACATGGCAAATTTAATTTACAAATTAATTTCACAAATTAAAACTGCTTTGCATATACAGCAACATTGGCTTATTAGTTAGCATTACAAAGTTTGTACCCACCAGTACTAAGGTTTGTCCAATGGTTCCTAATTAGTCATGCTTATCTACAGCTACAGCTGTCTACCCATCTCAACTGTCTTTACCAGCTTTTGCCAACTTTTCATTGACTGAAATCATTCCGGTTCAGCCAGTTCCATCAGTGGTCCTATCGCAACGATTTTACCAAGTCCGAGGTCATATGTTTCATCGAGCATTGTTGAGGTCATTTGTATTGTCAGCACTATTATCTGCAGTCACAGCTGGGTAGGAATAATTTGCGTTGCTACTCGAAAAGACCGGTGGCCAAAAGTGAGGAATGTATCACCCTGGAGAAACATTCCTGACTGAAAGGGAATAGTACGGACATGTCCATCAAAGACTTATCCATGGCTGCACACACAGTAATACACATTTCCATAATAGTTACAGACACATACACGTGCCAAAGTCACCATTGACGGAATCTTTTAAAAGCTTGAAATGTTTATTTTATCTTTAAAGATCTTCAAAGTGTTGCTAAAGTATCTCACAGCAAAACACACCTCTAGGACTCGGAATTACTTACATAATTAAAAAAATGAAGACATAATCTCACTTAAAAATTATGGTCCATGCTACAACTGGTACATGTTCAGAAGGCAAGCAGGGTATCTGATTCCTAAGCCATTGAGTGTCCGTTGCATATCAGATCTGGATCAAGTCGATGCGTGATCTATGTAGCAGTGGTCCCCAAATGCAGTCTTTGGTACCCTTGTATTGTGTCGAACCCTGGTACTGAGTGAACACCATTTCTTTCTTCTGTATGGATGTGTAGACAATACCAAGTATTCCTGACTTGATATGACTTGAGTATGTCTCCGCTAAACACCCAGCAGGGATGCTAATTAGTGTATTAGCCAAACTCGGGCAGGCAAAACTATTCAGGTTACTCCAGGGGCAAAATTCATGGCTTTTGTTATATACCATATAATTCACAGGTTCCCGACCGTGGTCTTGGGATACTCCTTGATCCTGTAGAACATTCTTTAGCTAGTTATACAACACATTTAGCTAGTTATCTAATAACAACCTTCCCTGAGATAAATCTTGTGGGATAGAGCAAGAAAAAAAAAAAGGTTGGGATAGTCTGATATAACCAAATGTGGCTGTGGTATAATATTAGGAAGAAGTTCTCCAGGTCAGCCATTCAAGTCAGCCGATATCATCTACAGATCATTGGTCCCTGACCCTGAAACCTGGTCAATTCTACTGGAACCTGAGGTCTGTACCCTTTGTGCCAGGTAGTCTTTATAGTTGCGGGTGAGCAACGTGTAGAGCAGTGGGTTGATACAACTGTTGCCGTATGTAAGGCACGTAACAAAGAAGTTAACATAGGTGTGAGTGGCAGGTGTTAGGGAGCGCAAGGATTCTGCAGAGAACAGTTTAGCTATCTGCCAGCCCCAAAAAGGTAGGAAGCATGCCCAATAAGCTACTACAATGCTGAAGATCATGCAGACCACCTTGTGCTTAAGCCTTTTCCGCCTAGATGGGCAAGAAGAAGTAGAAAGCTGGATGCTGCTCTTGTTCCCTGCTCCTCCATGTGTAAGGTTGGACTGAGCAATCCAGTAATGTCGTGCTAGCCCTATATAGAGCATCACCATGACTAGCCCTGGCACCAACATACTAGTGAAGAAAAGAACAGTAAGGTAAGCTTTGAAGGCCTCAGGCGTCCATGTGGGGAAGCAGATGCGCTTGACGAGACCAGAGGCTACTGGACGTCCCTCTCGTAGCCTGATCATCACCATCATGGGGAGTGTGAGTGCCAAGGCAGCACCCCAGATAACAAGAGCTGTTAGCCAGTGGCGTCGGGCAGAGTCAGTGGCAGAGCGACGGGCTTGGAAGGGTGATGCCACTGCACGATAACGTTCCAGGCTCATGGCTACAAGGGCAAAAACACTGGCATGCATGGTGAGCAGGTCAAGGCTAAGTAGAACCCGACAGCCTGTCTCACCAAAGAGCCAGTCATGGACAAAATAGGTGCATACCACGAACGGAATAGTGCCCAGGTAGAGCAGGTCAGCTGCCGCCAGATTGACAATGAAGACGTACATGGAACCAGAGCGGCGCAAAACTGCAGAACGCATTACACCCAGAGTGTAAACATTTCCCACCACACCAAGGATGCACATAGTGATCAGGGTAGCACCGAGAAGAGGGGTCACCCACACGGTGCCTGTCCCACCTCCGCTTGAGCCACTTCCTGTTCCACTGGTGCCCGAGTTGGAAGGGACGGAGATGTTGACACTTGGCACCAAGCTCATGATCCACAGAATGGCACTCACCTGAAAAGGCCAAACTAAATATCCCTGGTGCTTTAGTGGGCAGTGGGAAGGAACATCTGTTTAAAATTCCAGCAGGTCTACGGAGCAGATGTAAAACGATAAACAAACAACGCTGACGCAACTTTTTTTCAGAGTTGTAGACATGGTTGGCTAGTCCTTAGAGACATCAAAGCACGAATGTTAAACAATGCCATTATCCTTAAAATGTCCCGTTGGTCCATCAAATATCAGAATCAGTCAACAGAATATAAATTTCTGGATGCACAAACACAGTTTTCTTGGTATCCTTCATCTGTAATATTGATAGAGTCTAACATTTCCATCCAGGATTCAGAATTTGCGTCCTTAATCCAAAACGCTATTCACCAAGTGTCAAGAAGCGCCAAGAGCTGATAGGCTTGAGTTCTCTACTCCAATTACCTTCCCTGCTAAGCGCCGTTCTTTCCTATCCTACGGTCTCTTTCTCTTTGTCCCTTTTTCTCTTTCACTGGCCTCTTAAAACTCGCACTCACACGCAAGTGTAACTACACATGACATGTTAGATTTAGGAGACGCTCACTTTGGGCTGCCTGATTCCAGTTTGAACACTAGGGTGTCATTTCAAATGCCACTGACACAAGTGAGCACACACAGACGCACATACACTCACACACTTTCCATGAAGTCCTTTATTGGTGAGCAGTATATTAACAGCAAGAATTTAAATTCCAGTAATATCTTTTCTTTGTAATAAACATCTGGGTGAAGTTTTTATACAAAAGTAACTGATAAATTGTTCCATCCACAAAGTACTTGGTGAAATGCAGGACGTACAGTTAAAGGGAAAATCCACCTGTACTATGTTTGTATTGAAATATTTTCCAACGTTGATGTGCTAGCGTATTTAAATTGGCACTCAATACATGCGTACTGACTAAAGATATGATGGATATGATCACCCACATGGTGACTGGCTTAACGCTACTGAGAAACACGATATGAGACCAAGCCTGTGATTGGTTGTTACGATTTTTTGTTTAATAACAAAACACAATAGCAAGTGCTCGGTTTTATTTATTTATTTAAATTTCATTTATTTGCGCGATCTTATGCGATTAAAGCTGCGTTTTCTCCTCTTTGTTCTCACTGGTTCCGCAAAGCTCGCGTTTCCATTCTCTTTACATGCCACGTCATGCGACTTAAATGCGGAAAACCTGATTTTTCATTTCGATTTTATCAAATTACTTTATTGAGTCGTCGGAAAACTGTCTCATGCGCATCCTACTCTTTGCAAGCAGCAACAATTCAAGCTGGATCGACGCCATCTTGTTACGACCTATTTATTGTTGAAAGTTAGCCAGGGAGGAGCACCGTGGCATAATGGTTCGATTCCTGGGCTCGGTTGTTCCTGTGTAGAATTTGCATGTTCACCCAGTGCTTACGTGGGTTTTCTCTGGGTACTCTGGTTTCCTCCCACTGTCCAAAGACATACGCCTTAGGTTAACCGGCTGTTCCAAATAGTGCCTAGTTGTGAGAGTGAATGCTTGTGTGTGTGTTGGCCCTGCGATGATCTGGCGAGCTGTTCAGGGTGTACCCTGCCTTCGCCCAGTGTCGGGCGACCCTATTAGTATTTAGCGTTTCGCCAAATAAAAGAGTGATACACGGATAGCATGAAAAGATCAGAAAAAAAAATCATTTCAGCCTTGCAGAGCTTTTTATTTTTTATTTCAAATAAGTATTTGTGAAACTATTGGTAAAGTTACATGAATTAAGGATATTCTAACCTTCATCAGAGAAATTTTACAGGTTTCCGTATGGCTGTGTCGGCTTCCAACCGTATTGCTCTGTATTTAGGTCTTGAAGCAAGAAGGTCTCATGTTTTCAAGGTCCCGCCCTATGGCTTCACAATTGAAACCCTGATGCACGATTTAGTCCGAGACCGGTGTAATGGAGGCACGGTTAAAGGTTAGCCGCAATTATTCTTGGATTATTGTCCTGGAAATTTTATATCACCACCTACAGTACTGGAGGACAAAACGCCAACAGGTATGTGTGTTTGTATTCTTTCTAAAGCGGTTTAATCTTCACTGAGCATTGCTCTCTTTTGGAGATAAATTCCCAACGGGGTCGCTATGAGCTGCTGTTTATTTCCCCCTAAAATGAAGATCCACATGGTAATAAAAGTATCGATATACAAGTCATGCAAGGTGGATTTCTCCTTTAAAAGCTCAGCATTACATGGCAATACATTACTTCACCAGCAGAGGGCACCTTGAGCCAAAACAAATGGAAGTCAGGCTGTGCTGGAGCAAATGAAACTGCAAACATTTCACATAAATCTTCCATGTTTGATAGATTAGATTATGTATTAATAACTATTAAGGCAGACCATCATAATCAAATACAAATACAGAAAAAAAAACACCTTTAAAGTGACTTTTTACTGAATTAGATCATGGTAATTACAGTAAATACACCAGCTCTATAAGTACTCAAGTACTCCCGAGTAGAAAAATAAACAAGTAGTGTTAAATTCTTGAAGTCAAGAGGTGATAGGTCAGGCAGGGGGCAGGGCAAAGTGCGTGAATCCATCAGTATTTACGCTTGAAGAGGGCTTCCACTGAAAAACAGAAAGGCAGTGAACACCACAAACACAACGTCAAGGGAACAACCGACTAATATTTACCGGTACGTACTTCCTGATTGAAAAAAAACAAAGACATCATGAAATATTATAACATTAGAGATATCTGTTAACGTCTCTGATAACGTTAGCAGTTAGCATTTCCGAAGCATTTCCAAAAACGTGGTTCGCTCACCGCTGTACTCCTGCGGCGACATCTGCAGGTTGATGATGTGGTTAAAGTGCTTCAGCCAGTCCAGCTGTTCTGCCTCGGTCTCGCAAGTGAACAGAAAACTGCGCTCGGGTGTCACTATGGTGATGCCCTGTTGCCAGGCGCCGTTGCATTGGGTGTTGGTCGGTAATCCAGAACTGGCGCTATAACCCAGATCCCGGTGACCCAGGAACACCTCGCCTTTAGCAAATGCATCCTGACACACACACACACACACACACACACAGGTAGGCTTTATCTCCTGAGGTAATTTAAAATTAGCTTCCTGTTCAAATTAAATGCTGTGTAACGGCGAGTGAGTCACTGGGTGCAAAATACCCAAACCCTGCACTCTGGACAGTATTTAGCAACAGATGCCTCATTGTCTCAGATTTCATAGCAATACTGCAATTGCAAAACATATAAGTCATTCATGCCGTCCTGTTCAATAAGGCGATATACTGTACGTAAATACTATCCGCAAAGACATACCGGATGTCGGAATCTTATTTTATATTGTTTTTTTTTGTTTTGTTTGTTTGTTTTACCGTGTCACCCATTCATTCGTTTTCCAAACCATTTAATCCTATTAGGCTCACGGAAAGGCTGGTGCCTATCTCAGCCAACACTGGGCGAAGGCAGGCCATCGCAGGGCCTACAATCACACACACAACCAGTCACACTCACATCCAACACTTAGGGGTGATTTTGGAACAGCCAATTATCGTGTGTATAATGTGTATGTCTTTGGAATGTAGGAGGAAACTGGAGTACCCAGAGGAAACCCACACACGCACAGACAGAACATGCAAAGTCCACACTGAAACGTCCCTGCCAAGTTCAAGACCCGAACCCAGGACCTTCTTGCTGTGAGGTCGGACGTGCTAACCTCCAATCAGAAACGAGAAAATATTTTGAATGAATAACAATCTTTGTTTTATATTTATATATATTTGTATAATTATCATGAACTAATAATCTTATTTCTAATTTTAATGAAATAATTAAATTAATCTAATTTTAACTGGCTTACATTTGAAAGCCCGGTTATACTACATGTACCGCACTAGCGGTAAAACTACTATGATATTATCTCGCACTGCTACCAGTAAGGGTGACATCACACTAGACGTGAAATAGAAAAGCGACTGATGCGAATAGATTTAAAAAAAATAATAATTTTGGGGCAAATTTTGAAATTCACGTCATGATGTTTTGCGACTCCACGTACAGGCGAATATTTTGCGACTTAAATGCTCGAAAGTTTTTGCGATGGATTTGCGAATAATTGGCGATTGCAAAAAAGGGAATCTCCTGTCGTAAAATCAGTCGCGGTTCGTTCGCTTTTTGTTCTCAAACCATTCGCTTTGTATTCGTGCGTTAGCACGAACAAACTGCGAATAAAATACAAATGATGACAAAATATACGGAATATGGCCGATGCTAGCAAGTCGCAAACTTTCCGCATGGAGGTCTGCAACTTGTTTTCCTTGCGAATAAAAAAAAACAAAACGTTTGCGAGCAAAATGACAACTTTGCGGCCTTCTCACGACATGTTTGAGAAGCGTTTGAGAAATCGAAATTGGAAATTTGAATCATGTTGGAGATTTTTCGCAATGAGTTCACGGACCAGGTGGCCAAAATGCAATGCCACGAATGTCGCGAGACAAATTTGGGAATAAAACAACAGGCGCAAATTGCTTTTCTATCGCACCTCTAGTGAGATCACCCCCTTAGAAACCCCCAGGCTTTACTGGGCAAATATGCAAAATATCTGTTCGCTCTATACAGCTGAAAAAACCTGTCGGGTTAATAAGAACAACATAGTATACTAGTGACCTGTTTAAATTAATGTTAACAGCTAAGACATTTCACTTAATAACCAAAAGATTTAGTGATAAATAGTCGTAAATAAAGCAATCAATCCTACCAGAGGATCCTTGAAGTACATTAATCTCCTGTGGTCCAGGGTAAACCAGCGCTTCTTAAAACCCTCAGTTTGCTAAAAAGGAAGCAACAGAGAAATAAAGATCATTAGCATGTTATTTAGCAAACACTTCCTGTCCTAGGTGTTCGGGACTCTGGATTCATGAACTAATTACTTAGTTGATTAATCAAAGCTGAGTCACAAAACCTGACTTTAGCTTTTAGATTTAGATTGGAAACCTGATCTGTTTCCTGTTCATTCATGCTGTGCAAAAGTCAAAAAAATTAAATTTGCGATACCTTTCAAATTTTTGGAAAAATTGGTATTTTCAGTGTTTTTATTTATTAGTCATACTTTTACCTCAATGCATTTGTTGGAATGATTTAGTTCTCGTTGCCTACAATAGCATTGTTCAATACATTTTCACCAAAAAATTATAGAGAAGTCGTTTTTTACTTCTTTCTATTAGGAGCCTTTTAGACAAAAGTGGTGTATAATCTTCACTGCACACTACTGTGTATATATATATATATATATATATATATATAGTATTACACAAGCTGCAATTTTTATTTTCTTATATAATATTTTAGCATAATTTATTTTTTTAATTTATTTCTAGTACATGCACATTTTAAAGCAGTTTAAATAATAATAATTAAAAATGATTATTAGTAGGACTATAATAAGACCACACCCACTACAATGTAGCCACCTGTGTGTTTCCCACAGCTTTTATTCTCAACCTCAGCGTGTGAATACTGCACAGCCATAAATCCCGAGTGAAGATTTGGAATCCGGTTCCGCCGGTCCGTTCACTGACGTACTGCCGGTCTGCGGGGGTTGATTCACAAAGCCACAAGACGGGGCTCCTGGTATGACACCAGGTGAAGCGGGTACAAAAATATCTACTGAACACAACCTGCACTAAATGCACTGAATCATTATAAACTGCCGTCTATTAACATACACGCACTTCCAGCTTATATATAATAATAACACTGATATAATATTAAATGTTGCCTGTTACATAAAAGTGTTCAGTTTGAGCAGTGAATGGGTGACGGTTTCTTGTGGTAAGAAAAAACTGGTGACCTGATCATGGGAATCATGGGTATCTTATCCATACAGATGTCTGACTCTTATATAAGACGTGGTGAGTAATCAGTGTGTGATCTTACCCTCGGTCCTGTCTTCTCCATGTAACCCTCTTTGAGGAAGTTTCGGGTTAGTTTGGGTTTTAGCTGAAAGAAGAGCAACGAGTCAAGTTCAAGTTCAACGCACACCACCATCCACATTCACACTCTCACCTAGGGGCAGTTAAACAGCCAATTAGCCTAATGTGCATGTCTTTGGACTCTGGGAGGAAACCGGAGTACACAGAGGAAACCCACACAAGCAGGGGGAGAACATACAAACTCCGCACAGAAATGCCCCAAGCCCGAGACTCGAACCCAGGCCCTTCTTGCTATGAGGCGGACGTGCTTGCCACTACACCACCGTGCCGCCCTAAATAAATAATAATAATAAATATATTATTATAATATAAATACTAGCATGTTTTAAACACTGCCCCTTAATCAAAGACAGGTTTCTTTGCTACGCAGCAACCAAAACTCATCAAGAAAGGAATTTGGCGTCGTGTTCCAATCGATTTTTTAGCTTATACCACAATATGATCTGCATGTACGGCATTTACAGCCATACAATAGCAGAGGAAAGAGTCGAGCGTAGAAAACAGGAACCGAAAAGAAGAAGAGGAGTGGACAGAGGTGTGTGTGTGTGTGTGTGAGTGAGAGAGCAAGAGCAAGAGAGAGAGAGAGAGAGAGAGAGAAAGAGAGAGAGAGAACTCTAACTACTGTATATTATTAAAGCCCTAAACTCCCAGGTCCAGACTTTTTCCTTATTTTATGAGTAACTGACTAATAAGTGATGATATGACCGAGCTGGTATGCTGAGTTCACTCACTTCGTGATCAGAAGCCCCGGGGAACGCTACTTTCAGGTAGTGTAGCTGGACGGCTCGAATTGAGTTAAACCAGTCCACTATTTCCTGATTGAGAGAGACAGAAAGAGAGAGAGAGAGAGAGACAGAAACAGAGGGAGAGAGAGACAGATACACAGACCATGTAAATACAAGCATGGACTAAATACTGAACACCGTCCAGACAAAAAATTAGTCTCACACACACTAATATGCTGTTGTTCCACCTTTAGTCGTGCTTACAGCATGTAATCATTATAGCATTTTCTCAACAAACTTAAGCAACATAATATTTATTTCCATCCAATGTCGGGTTCATTTCTCACCGACGTCTCGGACCGATGAGGGAAAAACTGAACCACTCCATAAAGTCTTCTCCAGCACATCCCGGAAACTTTCAAAACACACACTCATGCCTAGGGGCAATCTGGATCAAGTAATTAGCCTAGCAAGATTTTGGACTGAGGGAGGAAGCCGGAGTACCCGGAGAAAACCTAGGACCTTAACCCCGATGTTAAACACTATGCCACCTTGCTGCTGTAAATAAAATAATAATAATTATGACGATAATCATAATCCATCTCACAACAAGAAGGTCCTGGGTTCGGTTCCTCGGGCTCGGGATGTTTCTGTGTGGAGTTGCATGTTTTCCACATGCTCGCGTGGCTTTTCTCCGCGTACTCCGGTTTCCTCCCACAGTCCAGAAACATGCATAGTAGGCTAATCGGCTGTTCCAAATCACCACCTGCTGTGAAAGTGAGTGTGAATGGTTGTGTGTGTGTATGTGTGTGTGTGTGTGTGTGTGTGTGTGTGTTGGCCCTGCTTTGGCCTGGCGAGCTGTTCAGGGTGTATCTTATTATTTTTATCTTAATTATTATGATTATGATTATTAAAATGTAGAGAACTCCTTCCGTATCAACACTGACGTGTGCTGATAATCCATAAAGCTGTTAGGATTTTGGGACGAAAGCAAGTCTTGTGGTCGGAGGTGAAGGTTTCCTGTTTGTCAGCACGTGACAAACAGTTTGTTTGCTTGTTTATTTGTTTATTGGGTCGAATTATTTTCAAGACAGGAACATGAAATTGGAAGAAGGAACAACTCACACAAAACCTGCTATTATGTAAATGCTAACAGGAAGTAAATTGACCTATAACAGATCTACAAGATATCGCCATCTATAACTAGATCCGCCCTTCGTCACCCTGTGAGAGAATGATCTCGGAAGATAAGCAGAGTGTAAAAAAGGTATTTAATGGAAGATAATAAGCGTTTTTTTATTTTTTCATAGCTGAATCCGATCTGTCAAGGACCACTTCCCTATTATGACAATTACAAAGGGATGGCAACGGCAAGCACATGCTTCCTCTGAGTTATTTTACAGAAGAGGCGTAACACACTTGGAGGAACTCACTATCCACCCCTTGGATGCATGACTTCACAGACACCCACGGTTGGCAAGGAAACCACGTGTGAGTGACACCCCATCCCTCCTTTCCTGCGTGCTCGACCGATTAGCTCTTACAGGCTCCCGGCTACACGTGTGCATCAACAGACGCTCGAACCTTTACTCGAACCTGTATTCGAACTCTCGAATACACTCTAGTACACATACTAGGTTCATAGTAGGTCCATAATTTCCTTTATGTTTACACCCTCATTAATACACTTCACCCTGGATTTCCCGGATTTTTATGAGGGACAGGCTATCCGGGAACCTCAAAAGTCCGGCAATCGCTCATGTCCGGGGTCCCTACCCTTTCCCCCTGTTTCCATTTACCATAATCTGCCCGGCAATCGCCATTATTCAGCGGCAGTCCCGGACTTTTACAACACTTATCAATACACAATACTGTGTTTCCTCAAACTTAAGGAGCGAGTCAGCACATTCTTTGATCACATTCATTTTAAATGTGGGTTCCGGTTCGTCGTCACTGTCCTCACTTTCTCTCTGCTCTCCCATCACTGATGCCACTATCTGTTTATCGGACATTATTTCGTGCCCCTCTGCTGCTTCATTTTCGTCCATCCACTCGGACGGGAACGGGCCGGACAGGAGGG
>JAQMYF010000021.1:3609293-3625221 GCA_030014195.1 Neosilurus mollespiculum | reverse complement strand
ACACACACACACACACACACACACACACACACACACACACACACACATACATACATACATACATACATACATATATACACATACATACACACATGTGTAAAAAAAAAAAAATAGACTGCTTGTAAAGTCTAGACATTTATTTAAGGTTTTCTGCTAAAAGTTGGACCCACTAATTAGATAGTTATATCTCAAAATATGGTCCTGCGACGTCCGACTGGTTTGGTGCTGGAGGGTCACAAATGTGTAAAAAAAAGGAAATTACTCAGCTAAGTCAGTTGTTGCTCAGGGTGTCCAAATAGCCAGAAATGGCCTTTGTCAATGGTGAATTACAGATTTATATACATGAGTCAACCGTAATATTACCACCATCTGACTGGTTGGCAGGTAGTCCATAACACAGCAATCTACAATGCATTGTGTTATTCAGAGTCATTCAGTTCCTTACTTTTTTCCCCTGCTTTCTACATAACACCTTTGATAACTGACTGTTCACTTTCTGCCTAATATAGTAACCACATAATCATTATTGTTCACTTCACCTGTTAGTGGTCGTAATGTTTATAATGTTTTGGCTAATTGGTTTATGCAGGCTTATTTTTGTTTAAAAACCTAAGACACTTAATTCTCGCCCCTCTTCCCAATGCCAGACACTTTTGTTGTAAATGTTATAAACGCATCCCCTGTGACAGTGCCAGCTAACTGGGTCTGGTGAAGATCACCTCTACGCTGAAGAGGAGCCGTCATTTGTGGTCTCGGTATTAAGTATGGTCACAAGATATTCACTCTTTCCCACAAACAGGTTACCTCCCCTCTTTAAAATACTCCCACCTCAACTGCATCATCTCAACCACAACTCCCCTGTCCCCCTGCTGTGGTCCTCCTCTCAGTTTACTGTGGACCTGTGGGAAATACTGACAGTGACACAGTGAGTGAACATAAACCTGAACATTTAAGTACTTACCCGTTCTAGAAGTGACAGTGTGGCTTTTAGAGCCCCCTCTGGACGTCCAAAGGGGAAACAGTACCTACAAACAGTGGACAGAGGAGAGTAACTACACAAGCCCAATGAGATATTAACTTCAACCAGACACAACTTTATCCTTACCTTAATACAACAAATAACCATAATTTCACTGTGTAATAAAAATTGCTATTTTTCTGAGATTAGGATAAATTAATTTTCCTGGAGTGAAGTGGGGAAAAAGCACAACAGGTGTCAGAGCATGAATTGAGAAAACACTGAAAAAGGCCAGTGGTCCTTATGGATGCTGCAGGTCACAGGTGGGAATGAAAAGCCCTCAGTGAAGAGGCATGTTGTAAGCCTATTTCAGACATGAAGGAGGCACAAAGCTAAGGAGGCACACTTAACAAATGACTCACAGCTTTAATAAATTTGGGCTGATGGCTCTCTGTCTGCACTACATTTGCATAATCCCTGTAGTTGTATTCCTGCTATTGTTTATCTTGTTATGTGCTTTTATTACCCAATTTCCAGTTTCAGGACCATAGGCTTCAGTGTCTGTGTTCTCAGGGTATTAGTGCTACATATCAATTAGAAAATAGCTATTTTATAAACCCTATATTTATCCTTACCTGAAATGTGTAATCTGGTTCTCCAGTAGTGTCAACAGCCTGACCCTTATCTCTTCAAACTCCTCCTGTTCCTCCACTGTGATGGTACCCATTCCATCAGGCCTAGAAAAGTAAAAGAATCATGGCTTAATTATTTTAAGTCCAAATAGGTTTTATTATAAGGCAATGATAGTATGCATGATCAGACTGACTTTTGAGCAGTCTGAAATTTCTGCATATAAACCAGTAAATTACTTTTTTCCTCAGCCTGCCAGCACTCCACCAAATCAATCATTATGTCTAACTTTAGTCTATCTTAAATAAATCTTAAAAGTTGAGAAAGGAAACAGACTTATGTCACTGATCGAAATTTCACTTTGGTTGAGTGAGCACAGCTCCATTTCAAATGAAAATTACACACAAACCGGACACCGGCATCAACTATTGTTTCCTTTTTCAAAGCCTTCCTTGGTCTGGAATTTTCTTGTACCGACCTTCACACTCAGTTAATAAGTAGCACATATTAGTATCTGTAATAAGGAATAGCATAGGTGTATGAAGATGGTTGTTACCACTTCAGACAAATAATTGCAAGTCATCTTTAAAGGAAACAAAATAGACCAAGTCTTCCCATGGCACCATTATACTTTTCATATTAATGCTTTACAAAATGTCCAATACAAACAGGGAAGAAACTATAGAAAAAACCCATTTGGTGTAGTGTGTTTATTTTCAGGATAGAAGCTACTTCCCTTATAACATATGACAGCTAAACTAAATTAGACGAATTACATATGCACAAGTTAAGAAGTCAAGTATCTAAAACCCATTAACCATAATTCAAAAGTAAATGACAGATTTTACACTTGAACATCAATGATCTGTTGCAAGGCACTGGCTTGGACTGAGTCTCCTCACTTTCTTTTTAAATGGGAGAGCTCTGTCTTTACTTTGCTGTTTTAAGTGCAACTTGTAAACTGGTCTGTACTCCAAATCCCTCTCTGTTAAATGAAATCTCTTTTCTTCTGTTTGACAAGAGACTGCTAATCCGACAAGAGCACAATAAAGGGTCTAAAGGGCTGTGCTGGATTTTTGTGAGTGTGTGTGAGAGAAATAGAGAGAGAGAGAGGGAGAGAGAGAGAGAGAGAGAGAGATAGAGAGAGAGAGAGAGAGAGAGAGAGACCAACATTGTCCTAAGCTTAAGTACGTGAACAGGCAGTTTGGAAGAAAAGACAGAAGGGGTGTTCTAAACCCTCCCACCCCCTACCATTCTCCACACCATTTCTCTCTTGCCTTTCTCTCCCTCTGTTCCTCCTCATTATTTCCACAGTAGGCCTCATAGTTGAACAGCTGCTAACAAGAGGCCTGGGAATTGAACTACAAGCGTCGGGGTGAATTGCTCTGTTCTGTTGCTGTTCCTCTCTTTGTGAGAGCACTACTTAGTCAAAGGATCAAGCTGTGCTTCTAGTCATCACTAAACCATGATGAAGTATTCACTACACATGGTAACCTTTCATCAAATTCATTATTGGTATCACAAAGACATCCCAGAAATAAGAAGACAACCCAGGAACAGCATAAATTCTAATAACTATGTCAGTAGTGCAGGTATTCAAAATAAACCGCACTATGTTTACCCAAACAGTGGTCATTTTATCTAATACCGATTCATAGCCAATGCTGCATCATGTTTGGCTTGGCTGGGGGGAGAGGAGCATTGAGAAGCAAAGTCATTGTCCATGACTAATGAAGCAAGTGTGTGCGAGACAAGCTAAATGCTGACCTGGTGCTAAGCTACTCAATGAGGGTGAATCAGTTTTAGCAGCCTCTAAACATTACTGCTATATCATTATGCTTATTTAGCTGGTTATGATTCCAAAAGCAGATATTCGGTGCCTGAATTTTGTTAAACTGTCAAAAAAGATGAGAAATCAGGGAAAGGGGATTTAAAATGATATAACGTGTAAAGTTATTTGAGAACTATATAAAAAGTGGCAGCATGTCTTAAATTAAATAAATTACATTAAATAGTACTAATTACATATTAAAAGTGAATGTGCCATAATCATTTAACAGAAATTACAGATCATATTAAAGCACAAATCATACAAGTCTTAAATTCATATTTGAGTGAGTAGACTCCTGAAATAAGTTAGAGAATAACAGATGACAACCTGAATGCACATCATGTTTACACTGTGAGTGGGCAGGAGGTGAAGGTGAGGTTTTGTGGGTGCACAAGCAAAACTGACATCCACACATGACAGACAAGTCAGTAAAGCAGAGGGATTAAGACTGACATGTGAGAAGAAAGATGGTTTGCGATTACTGTCTTGCTTGTCGCTCTTGGATATCTGACATATCAATGTCAGGCCATGCTGATCTCACACACTACCACCTGAACATCTGTATGAACTCTCTCTGTACCAAGCCTCAATGAGCCAAGTGTGCTTCTGTCAGCATTAAGCAGACATCAACCCATCAATGTGCAACAAGCAAGTCATTCCTGATGGGACGCTCCATCAATAACAAGCCTTCAGTTCAGGTAGACTCTGTGTTTGCTGTAAGGGTGTTGAAACAGTAATCTAAACCTATTATATTTCCTACAAAAGGCTCTAATGTAGATGGTGTGATGAAACTAGGAAATGTCAATGCTTTCTTGATCACAAATAAAATATTTAACATAGAGTTGTGACCATATCACCAGTAGAAGTCACAGTATATAATCAGATGGTTAGCTTGCCACTGACTTACTAAAAACTACTGATTCAAATTACTGCTTTCTTTATATTGACAATGTGATAAATAGTCACACTGTATTACATTTTATAGAAATACATCTCTCAAAAATATAGTATCTTTCAGACTGTTCTTTTCAGATGAGACTAGTTTTACTGGAGAGGTGGGATATTGTATTTATTACCATAGTATCTCTAGGATTCAACTCAGTTCTGAATCCATCATATCTGTGTTTTTTTTAGACAAACTGCATGCATGCAGTACTTTTCCTTCTGAAAATGAACCGTAGAAATAACCCCAAGTAATATATATCCCATGTGAATTGACAATTTGATAAAAATTTGGTAAAGGGAATTTTAGCTTTTTGTTCCTTTTTCAAAGGACACTTAAGGTACAGCTAATTCATTTCTGTTATTGTCCAGGCATCCTCAGATTTATGCACAGGTTAATCCGGACTGTAGCACAGGGCCCTGGGTGAGAGCAGTTTGAAAGTTGTAAACACTCAAAAAGAAACATTTAAGTAGTCTCTTTAGTGATTGGAATATCTGCAAAGAAATACTGTCTCTGATCAGTTTTTCAGTATTTCAGCAAATAAATTCGGGGGTGGATATTTCAAGGACTTTGCTACATACAAATCATGATAACCAAACTTCTAAAAGACAAGGACTTACATTTGTATTTTACTGTAGCTATTTCGTTTGGACTAGCTTCATTGTGGCTTTTGTTTGATGGGCCATATCACTGTTTGATAAACATCCATATTAGTGTGTTGTGTGGCAACAAAGAAGACTGCTTCAGTTTAAGTGGTTGTATCATGTCTTTTTACTGAAGTAAAGTTAATTTTTATAATCCGACATTCAGGTATTTCTGACCAATAGCACACAAACATCATGCCAAACATCATTCAGAAACATTTTGAATGAGACAGTTAAAGGAGAAACAACTCACTGGGAGTTAGTAGAACATTTTCTCTAAATACACTACAAATAGCCATGTCATGGAAAGGTCTAGTGTGGCAAACAAGAGTGTGAATACTTTCACCTTAGCAACTCGTTGCAGCAGGGTTTTGTTGCATAGCTGCTATGAAATCCAGGCCACTCTAACCAACAAACTGATATGCTCTAATACTTTCCAACTGAAAATTTCAGATAATCCTTGGAACATTACCTCAGAAACTAACTGTACGACAGCATACAACACACTCTATTAAGGCACATATTCGTTTATAAGTACATTTCACCCTCGATTTCCCGGACTATTAGGGGGGGACAGGCTGTTGGGGAACCTAAAAAGTCCTACAATCGCTAATGTCCGGGGTCTCTACCCTTTCCTGGACATTTACCATAATCAGTCCGGCCATCGCCATTATTCATCAGCAGTCCCAAACTTTTACAACACTTATCCGACACACAATACACAATATTGTGTTTCCACAAACCTAAGGAGTGTATGAGCACATTCTTTTATCACTTTCATTTTAAACGTGGGACCGGCTCGTGTTCACTGTCGCATTCAGTTTCACTTAGCTCTTCCGTCACTGATGCCACTATCTGTTCATCGGACATTATTTCGTGCCCCTCTGCTGCTTCATTTTCGTCCATCCACGCGGATGGGAACGGGCCGGACAGGGGGAAGTTGGAATGGCATGACCAACCCGGACTTCCATCATCGATTCCCGGACTTGTCCGAGCATTTTTCCGGCAATACCAAATAATGTCCGGCGCCGGATTTTGTACAGGAAATCCGAAATCTGGGAAATAGGGGTACGGGAAATCGAGGGTGAAGTGTACTGAAATACACTATCTGGCCACAAAAAGCTGCACACACTAATATTTTCATGGAGAGCATTTATCCTTGATCACAGCATGTAATCTCCATGGCATTGTTGCTCTGGTTTGTCCGGTTGAGGCTCAGCAACATTAATGTGGCAATAAAATGAAGTCAGCTGATGAGCTGAATGTACTGAATGAGCAGGTTATCACATCGATGCAATAATACTTTTCTTCCCTGGTGGCACGGATATAAAATGAAGGACTCAAATAATAAAAGAGAGGTCCATGGAGCATGAGGAATCATTTTCACATATGTATTGGCACCCCAGAGTCCTGACCTTAACTCTATTGAAAGTTTTCGGGATCGAGACATCAAGACGTCGGTGGGAAATGAACCCGACACTGGATGGAAATAAATGTTATGTTGAAACAATGTCATAATGATTAAGTGCTTACGTAAGCAAGGAGGAACATCAAAATATTACTATGTGTGACTTTATTTTTTTGGGGGGGGGGGGCTGGTTGGTATATATTCAAATACTGACCTTGCTGTTGTCGTGATAGAGGAAGATATTGCGTGTGTTGTAGTCTTTAAGGTAAGTGATCTGGAGGCCATTAGGGTTGCCGATCTTCTCCGGCTGGAAGGAGGCATTGATGGTGTCCACCTTTATTACAGCTTTAGGCTCTTTAGCCTGCGGGGACACAAAACAAAAGCAGTGTGTGCGTGAAGAAGTCCTGCTGTTCAATTGTAGATCAAGTACAAAAGACTAAACCTGTTTATAACAAAAGAAAGACAGAAAGACGTTCATGTGTTTATTTAGCATTCATGATCCTTCAAAGTCTCTCTTTCAAAATATGATCCACAGGAAATACTCTCTTAATATCCTTTGGGGAATAATGTTGTTTTTGTTATATTCCCCAGCCTGGATGAACCCATGGTTCTCCCTGTGCTTGCATGGGTTTCCTCAAGGGACTCTGGTTTCCTCCCACAGTTGAAAGACATGCACGTTAGGCTAACCGGCTGTTCAGAATTGCCCCTAGGTGGGAGTGTGTGTGTGTGAATGGTTGTGTGTGTGTGTGTGTGTGTGTATTGTCCCTGCGATGGTCTGGCTAGCTGTTCAGGGTGTATCCCATTGTCAGCTGAGATCGGCTCCAGCCTCCCCGCGACTCTAGTAGGATTAAGCAGTACGGCAAATGAGTGAGAGTGAGTGAGAAGCTCTAGTCTATTCGATATGTAAAAAAAACCCAGCTTAAATAAATAGATTTAAAAAATAATTGTTGAGATTTGCTTGTTTAGTTTGCATGTATTAAATATCAAACATGGTCACAGCACCAGGAACATTATTCAAAAGGCTTGTGCTTGACACGTCACTGACTGCAGAGCAGGTTTTTGTTGGTCGATCACAATCACTTTTCACTGCCTCGGGCTAACAATGCGCCAGCAATGCACCTGATCGCACATCATTTTGAACCCAACACTCCCATGTGCGCTTTGATGTTCACAATTGCACTGGATGGGAAATTACAGGTGCTTCAATCTCAAGCTAGTACCGTATATACTTATTATATCCCTATCCACTGGATATGAAAAATCGTGCGTGCTGATTGGCTTCTTTACGACTAGGAACTCAGTTCATATACTGTGCGTACAGAAAAACAAAATGGCGGAATGATTTGCCAAACCGACGGTGGGTTAAATAAAGTATTTACTCAAAAACAAAACTTAAAAAGCAACAAAATATGGAATAGTACTTGAGGGTAAGAACATATACATAGGGCGGCATGGTGGCGCAGTGGTTAGCATGTCCCTGGGATCGATTCCCGGGCATGTTCTTCTCGTGCTTACGTGGGTTTCTTCCGGGTACTCCGGTTTCCTCCTACAGTCCAAAAACATGCACAGGAGGCTAACTGGTTGTTCGAAATCGCCCCTTGGCGTAAGTGTGAATGTTTGTATGTGTGTTGGCCTTGCAATGGCCGGGGCGAGCTGTCCGGGGTGCCAGAGTCGGCTGAGATGGGCGCCAGCCTCCCCGCGACCCTAATTAGGATTAAGCGACTCAGAAAATGAATGAATGATTGAACATATACATGGTTCCCAGGATTGGGTGAGTTTACATGTTCTCCCCTTGCTCGCGGGGGTTTCCTCCGGGTATTCTGTTTTCATCCGGCAGTCCAAAGACACTGGCTGTTCAGAATCGAGCCTAGGTGGGTATGTGAGCGTGAATGGTTCTGTGTGTGTTGCCCCGCGATGACGTGGCGAGCTATTCGGTGTGCACCCTGCCTTCGCCCCGTGTCGGCTGAGCTAGGCTTGTATATAATAGTATGATGCTGGTCATTCACGTCGATACCACTTTATTTGGATGTTCTGGATGGATGTTTGCTTGACGTCAACTGATATCATCATTCTAACATTGTACTGATATTCTTTTCCCAGTGGGAGGCTGATATTCGCGAATGTCAGTATGATGTCTGCCACTGACGTCAATATGATGCTGGCTATTCACGGCAATGCAACTTTATACTTTAGACGTTGGGTAAATCGTAAATTGTCATCGACGGATGACATCATTCTAACACTATATCGATGTTTCTGCCCACTGTGTATAACTACTCCTTTAAAGTACAACATATTGTGCTCAAATTTTTATGTGAGAGCGTCTGACTTGGACTAAAACTAGACAAATGATCAGCCAGGTAAGCGTGTTTGACCTCCAGCACTAACATCCCAGGAACAGGTTGTACAAAGAGAACAATCTGTGTTTAACCTCTCAGCACTGACACACACCCTCCTTCATCAATGCACATGAATATTTTAAAGGTTATTACACCAGGGCCCTCCAGCCTGTTCACCCCTCCCATGTCGCTCTGGCCAGCCTATGCCTTCGGGCCAGCCTACAGCCCTTAGAGTGAACCTAGCGTCCTGGAAAAGTATTCTTAGCCTGTTCGAATTCAGTTCAGAAATAATAGCAAATGGATTTTTTTTTCATCATTAGTGACATAGTGCCCTGGTTGCCAGGTCTGTTCATTAAAAGTAAGTATAATAATTAAAAAAAAAACTTTCTGCAAGGCCGCTTTTCATTCTCAAATCTGTCTCATGACATTCGCAGCATTCCGTCGCCTGGTTCACATACTCATCGCAAAAGATCTCAAGTGTGAAGGCTGGCACGTCCGCCCCACAACAAGAAGGTCCCGAGTTCAATTTTTGCGGGTCTGGGGGTTTGCATGTTCTCACTGTGCCTGCCTGGGTTTGCTCCGGGTAGTCCGGTTTCCTCCGACAGTCTAAAGACATGCACATGATTCTAATTTTCTGTTTCATATTCTGTGAATGGTTGTGTGTGTGCTGCCCTGCGATGGTCTGGCGAGCTGTTCAGGGTATACCCTGCCTTCGCCCCGGCGTTGGCTGATATAGGCACCAGTTGCCCCACGACTCTAATAGGATAATTAGGATGTGTAGGTAAAAGAGGATTCATTGTGCAGCCCAGTTCCTGCTCATTCTGGGGATGTAACTGTGTGCGAAACTCACGTCGAACTTTGTATAGTACTTAAGTGTCCCTTCTCTTTCAGACAGGACGAACCGTCTGCTGAGGAATTGCCCGTTGTCTCGCCCCCTCTTCATTAGCATACCGTCTCTGGTCCCTGAGAGCAAGAAAAAAAATGTGACAACGTTATTAAGGTCTTATGCTGATTAACGCGTGTTGATGCTGAATTTTTGTTAAAATTGTTGATGCTCACCCTCTTCGTACACCAGCGGCTTCCTGTCCTGGATGAACTCCAATCGCTCATACTTAGCTCTGATCCACTGTTCTTTCAGGACTCTAGGAATGCACACGTACCCCAATACACTCATTAACCTCAGCATCATACACACAGTACAACACATATTTCTATTAAGATCTTACATTACAACGCTTAATTATCGTGTCTTGAAGTTTATGAGTAAAGCGAATGTCACATCTAGATTCACTCAGTCAGTGGTGGGGCAAGTTCCCTCAAAATCATCACGATTCCACCAAATTCCCTCAAGATCATCACGATTCCACCAAATTCCTTCAAGATTATCACGATTCCACCAAGTTCCATCAAGATCATCACGATTCCACCAAGTTCCATCAAGATCATCACGATTCCACCAAGTTCCCTCAAGATCATCACGATTCCACCAAATTCCCTCAAGATCATCACGATTCCACCAAAGTCCATCAAAATCACCACGATTCCACCAGGTTCCCTCAAAATCATCACGATTCCACCAGGTTCCCTCAAAATCATCAAGATTCCACCAAATTCCCTCAAAATCATCACGAATCCACCAATTTCCATTTAAGATCATCACGAGTCCACCAATTTCCTTCAAGATCATCACGAATCCACCAAGTTCCCTCACGATCATCATGATTTCACCAATTTCCTTCAAGATCATCACGATTCCACCAAGTTCCCTCATGATCATCACGATTCCACCAAGTTCCCTCAAAATCATCACGATTTCACCAAATTCCATCAAAATCACCACGAGTCCACCAAGTTCCCTCAAAATCATCACGATTCCACCAAGTTCCCTCAAAATCATCACAAATCCACCAATTTCCTTCAAGATCATCACGATTCCACCAAGTTCCCTCAAAATCATCACGAATCCAGCAATTTCCTTCAAGATCATCACGAATCCACCAAGTTCCCTCAAGATCATCAGGAATCCACCAAGTTCCCTCAAAATCATCACGAATCCACCAATTTCCTTCAAGATCATCACGAATCCACCAAATTCCCTCACAATCATCATGATTTCACCAAGTTCCCTCAATATCGTCACAAATCCACCAAGTTCCCTCAAAATCATCACGATTCCACCAAGTTTCCTCAAGATCATCACGATTCCACCAAGTCACCCATGCTCCTCAAGATTCTCTCAAATCGCAGCGATCACGGACATCGTGCCCCAGTGTAAACCCAGGGTAAGCAGTGAAGCGGAAAAATTGCTTGGCTCCCTTAATCGCTGCTTGCATCATTAATTACGGAGATATTTTAAGTATGATAAGTTGATATATTTTCATGTATTTCTTTATATTATCACTTCACCCGAAAATACAATACCATGAAACCAGTCGGGTTAGTCACAACCAACAAACAGAATAAAATTCCTTCCAGTTAATATACGATACACACTCTGTGCTGTTCATGTCCAGATTTAAGGCATATTTACTGGTACAAGCTAGACTGCATGTTAACAATAACAGCTAAGCACCAGATGGTCACCTTAAATCCAACCTCAACCTACAGTCAACACTTAGAGCACAGCAACACCTTTCGCAAATCTGTCTGGAGCTTCTTGGCCAACTTACTGGCAGTCTTTGTGAGTAGGTTTGTAGTAGTACACCGGCACAGAAGCCTCGAATTTACTTTTGGATGCCTCATTTCCATTCTCCTTCATGAACTGAGAGACAAAAAACAAACAAACAAACACAGGCTTATACATCATCAGCACAATCAACACAATCAAGAATAAACTGCTCCAGTGAGCCGGCGCACAAAGTGTTAACTGGTGAAACACATAAGCGTGACTGCAGGACTCTGGAACAGTCCAGCAAGAAAAAATATCCAGCAAAATAAACAGCGTCATTTGTTCAGATAATGACACGGAGGGTGATGATGACTAACTGACACCGCATGGTAAAAGAGTGGGCTTTCGTCTGGAAATGTCATGGTCGGAATTTGTTAAAACACAGAGTGGCCGTGATCAAATCAGGATGCAGTTCGAATTTAATAAGGACGTAGTAATGGTGGCACTGATGTAGTAACAACTTAACTAAAACCTGTTATGGAGTGATCACACTAGAGGTGTGAAAGAAAAACGACCGACGCAAATTAAACTTTTTGGCGTTTTGTTGCAATTTTTTAAAAATTCGCGTCAGGATGAAATCCGCGACTCCACAAACAAGTGCATATTTAGTGGCCTAAATACGTTTTTTTGCGTGAAACTCGCATGACAATTTGCGCTTGGCTTGCAGATGTTTGGCGAAAAAAAGCGCATCTCCCATCGTAAATTGTTCGCTTTTTACCCGCACGTTATTAGCGAGAACAAAATGCAAACAAAATACGAATGATGACAAAATACACAGAACATGGTTTTTCCATGGGATTGGGATTCCAATAGGATTCCAGCAAGTCTCAAACGTTCCACGTGGAAGTCTCCAACTTGTCGCTTCTCCTTGCGAACAAAAAAACGAATAATTTGCGAGCACAACGAAAACTCTGCGACCTTCTCGAGACGTGTGCGGACTGTCTGACTGTCCGCGTCAGAGCCTCGTTTTGCAACACTGGCGGAAACTTGAAGCATGTTTGAATTTTTTTGCGACAAGTTCACGAACCGGGCGACCAAAATGCGATGTCGCGAAGGTCGCAAGACAAATTTCAGAACATTATAAGAAGGAATAGCGACAGCCAAGAATTGCCATTTGCGTCGGTTGATTTTCTACCGCACTATTGACTGAGATGGTATAACTATGCCACAGACTTCATAGATGTAGATGTAGATACGTGAAAACTTGCAGAATGAATGGAAAAGTGTAGCGTAGTAGGAATTGATGGGCAGAGGTGGCTCAGTGGGTAACGCTCTGGGTTTCTGATCAGAAGGTTGGGGGGTTCCAGGCCTAGTCCCACTAGGCTGCCACTGTTGGGCCCTTAAACAAGGCCCTTAACTCTCAACTTCTAAGTTGTGTAGGTGAGATATCAAATGTAAGTTGTTGTAGATTAAGGGATCAGTCAAAAAAGTCATAAAAGACAAATAAACAGAAAACATTTTATTATTATTATTATTTTTGCAGCTTGTCACAAAGACTGATCAGACTGACACTGGAGACTCCTTCCAATTTTCTCTTCTTACACTAAGGAAAATTCCACCATATCAATAATTCCGATAGACAACGGCAGGGTCTAGCAAACGTGCAAAGTCTCTGCGTAGTCTTTACCCCTTTCGACCAATCCGGATCGAGATCTTACCAGCGCTAAGATATATAGATAGTAGATATAATAAAGACAAGGTGGTGTTTTTTCACTTACCTGAACTTCCGAGTCCTCCCAATGGGACAGTAGGATAGATTTGACTTTCCCGATGCTGGGAATGTTCCGGTGGATGCCGGAACAAATGAGGCAAATGAACACTCCCAAGGAACAGGATCCCCATTCTGGGTCTGAAACAAACACACAAACAAAAGAAACAAAAAAAAAAGAAGGAATGAAAGATAAGAAGACAATGAAACACTGCGTTCGACTGTTATTCTGTGTTCATAGAGCGGGATTTCTGGAAGTGTTCCTGAGCCCACGCAGTGACGTCCGTGACAGAAATACAGTGTCACCTGAATCCCGAAGATCACATGATCACATTCAATATTAGTTTTCAGCCTTGTCGCTTACACGCAGCGATTTTTCCAGATTCCCTGAAGCTTTTGATGACATTACGTCCTGCAGACGTCCGTGGACCTCTGCCCAGATGCCCAATCCTGTCCCTGACCAGTTTCTTTTTAGTGCTACTCATTTTTCCAGCTTTTTGTTGCACTGTCCTCTCTTTGCAGCCACCAAGTTTAAAAAGAAGCTAACCATTTTCAATAAATATTAAAATGTATGGCGGTATAGTGGTCAGCACGTCCCCCTCACTGCAAGAAGGGCCTGCGTTCGAGTCCCAAGCCTGGACATTTATGTGTGGGGTATGCATGTTCTCCCCGTGCTTGCATGGGTTTCATCAGGGTACTCCGGTTTCATTCCACAGTTAAAACATGCACAGTAGGCTAACTGGCTGTTCCAAATCGCCCCTAGGTGTGAGCGTGAGTCTAAGTGGTTGTATGTGTGTTGGCCCTGCGATGGCCTGGTGAGCTGTTCACGGTGTACTATGCCCTCGCCCAGAGTCGGCTGAGATGGACGCCGACCTCCCCGTGACCCTAATTAGGATTAATCGGCTTAGAAAATGAATCAACGATGAATGATGAATGAACGAACATCCTGACACTCAACACTGAAACAGAATTATAGAAGGTGTCAATAGAGTCAGAACAGCAGTCTGTTCAATCCACATTCACACGAAAAAGCCTGGCAAAGTGCCAGACGTACAACTCAGAACCCAGGCCCAAAAGGAGGAAGAGAAACAGACCTCCGATGGCAAATCTGATGAGTAATACCTTAAGGAGAAAAGAAACGAGTCTTTTTACAAACTTGAAACTTGGAAAGTACCATTTAGAGCTTGAGAAAGCACGCAAGGGAAAAATGGGGGGGGGGGACGGATAGCAAGGGGGGGGGGTGGAATAGGACAATGGTAGTATAAAAGTACTCTGTAGTTTCATAACCTTCTTGGAAAGAGTTTCGGAGGACGCACAAATAACTTTCAGTCTTTACCCAGGGTGAATGTCCATTCCTTAGAAAGACACACACACACACACACACACACACACACACATCCTGTGCTTATCTGGGTGTCGCCACACCTGTGAGTTTTATCTTACCCACTAAGTGGTGTGTAAATAAGTCACTAAATATCTCTTACACACACACACACACGCACACACACACACACAGAATCAGAGAGAGAGAGACATACGGACAGAAACACAGAAACAGAGAGAGACACATACAGACAGAGAGAGAGAGAGAGAAAGAGAGAGAGAGAGAGAGAGAGAATCAGAGAGAGAGAGAGAGACATACGGACAGAGAGAAACACAGAAACAGAGAAAGACACATACAGACAGAAAGAGAGAGAGAGAGAGAGACACACACATACAGACAGGAAGAGAGAGAGAAAGAGAGACAGAATCAGAGAGAGACATACAGACAGAAACACAGAAACAGAGAGAGACATACAGACAGAGAGAGAGAGAGAGAGAAAGAGAGAGAGAGGGAGAATCAGAGAGAGAGAGAATCAGAGAGAGAGAGAGACATACGGACAGAGAGAAACACAGAAACAGAGAGAGACACATACAGACAGAAAGAGAGAGAGAGAGAGAGAGAGAGACACATACAGACAGGAAGAGAGAGAGAAAGAGAGACAGAATCAGAGAGAGAGACACATACAGACAGAGAGAAACACAGAAACAGAGAGAGACACATACAGACAGGGAGAGAGAGAGAGAGAGAGAGAGAGACATACGGACAGAGAGAAACATAGAAACAGAGAGAGACACATACAGACAGAACGAGAGAGAGAGAGAGAGAGAGAGAGAATGAATCAGAAAGAGAGACATACAAACAGAGAGACACATACAGACAGAGATAAAGAGAGAGAGAGAGAGAGACAGAGAGAAAGAATCAGAGAGAGAGACACATACAGACAGAGAGAAAGAGAGAGAGAGAGAAAGAGAGAGAGAGAGAGAGAGAATCAAAGAGAGAGAGACACATACAGACAGGAAGAGAGAGAGAGAGAGAGAGAGAGAGAGAGAGAGAGAGAGACAGAGAGAGAGAGAGAGAATCAGAGAGAGAGACATATGGACAGAGAGAAAGAGAGAGAGAGAGAGAGAATCAGAGAGAGGGAGAGACACATACAGACAAGAAGAGAGAGAGAGAGAGAGAGAGAGAGAGAGAGAGACAGACAGAGAGAGAGAGACAGAATCAGAGAGAGAGAGACACATACAGACAGGAAGAGAGAGAGAGAGAGAGAGAGAGAGAGAGAGAGAGAGAGAGAGAGAAAGAGAATCAGAGAGAGAGAGACATACGGACAGACAGAAACACAGAAACAGAGAGAGACACATACAGACAGGGAGAAAGAGAGAGAGAGTGAGAGAGAGAGAGAGAGAGACAGAGACAGAGACAGAGAGAGAGAATCAGAGAGAGAGAGAGACACATAAACACAGGAAGAGAGAGAGAGT
>JAQMYF010000021.1:3587142-3600026 GCA_030014195.1 Neosilurus mollespiculum | reverse complement strand
ACAGTGCTCGACGTATCGAGCACTGTTCTACGGAAAATCGACTCAAGATTTTATATATATAAAATATTATTTTTAATCAGATATGCTACGCCAATAGAAGGATAGTGTGGAACTAGAAATTCTCTTGAAAGCTGAAATCTTGTCATGCTATCAAAATATCTAGCTCTACCTAAAAAAAAAAAAATACTGAATCTTTTAAATGCAACCTCAGTAATTTCTCAGAAATCACATGAAGCTATTGTGTAATTAAACTAGCCTATACCGCTAGCTATTTTAGCCGTAGAGCTAGTTAGGTTTTGAAAATTCCTCTTGGAGTCATCACATATCACATAACCAGCTAGCATTACAATTCATTCATTCATTTTTTAAGCCGCTTGATCCTAGTCAGGGTGGCGAGGCTGGCGCCCATCTCAGCCCTGAACAGCTCACCAGACCACTGCAGGGCCAATGCACATGCAAACATAAACACTCACACTCGCATGTAGGGGTAATTTGGAACACCCAGTTATCTTACTGTGCATGTTTTTGGACTGTGCGAGCCCACGCAAACACGGAAAGAACATGCAAACTCCACATAGAAACGCCCCGAGCTCGGGAATCAGACCCCGCCCTTCTTGCTGTGAAGCTGACGAGTGACATTACAAGTAAAGATTATAAACTTTGATAGGAACAATAGCTCCATGAAATGTTAGCTCAGGTAAGATAACTAACTAGCAGACACTGAAAATAAATGAGCATGTGAGTCTCAATGATATGTCTTCGTCTTCATCTTCTTCCGCTTGGTCCGGGGCCGGGTCGAGGGGGCCGCAGCCTAAGCAGTGAGATCCAGACATTCCTCTCTCCAGCCACTTCCTCCAGTTCTTCCGGGGGATGCCAAGGTGTTCCCAGACCAGCTGAGAGACATAGTCCCTCCAGCGTGTTCTGGGTCGACTCCGGGGTCTCTTCCTGGTTGGACATGCCCGAAACACCACACCAGGGTGTTTACAGTGATATGTTCTGACACAAAAATGGTTAAATCTAAAGTATTTATGAGTTCCTTGGATTTACTTTCTGTAGAGATCCTTACATGTACCATTTTATTGTCAGACCTGAACCACCCGAAATAAATTGACAATTATAAGTATGTGAAAATAAAAATGCACACAGATTTTAATGGCTTTCAAAGCAGTATTTAAGTTAATATTCTCTGAAAGGACATTATATAATGTGTTAAGCTAGTATTTAAAGTAAAGGCATGGTCCCAATTCATGATTATGATGATGACATCATCATTCCCATTGAGCTTTACATTTAGGAGGGATTTGGTGTCTGATTGCTAGTACACTCTAAAACTGGCATGTCAAATAAAGACTCCCAGGAAGAAAAGCATGGATTAGCATCACGCAGGATGAGGCACAGCAGATTAGCCTGTTTGTGATCAAGCTGGGAAGTCGTTCTGACTGTCATACACGTTTCTGCCAGACTGACGCTGACGAAAAAGGCTGTTGGAGGGTAGTGTGATTTGGGTAGAATGCATTTTTATGTTAAAATTGCTAATGCTAAATCTATCTAGAATCACTGCGTCACATTAGAAATATCAGCCAGGAATCGCAGACAGATGCATACAAATATAAATAAAATGTTTTTTTGTTTGTTTTTTCCAGTTACTGCTTAACCGGGGTACATCCCTCATGGTTTACGAGTGATTAAATTACCAAAGGCATGGTGAATATCACTGATACCTACTGAGCCGGAGGTGTATAACTGTTTTAGTATGTACTACATGGAAATATAACAGAAGCAAACTAAATTAGACTAGATTTTTATGGTTTGTTTTTACACTTTTAAGTGTGACAATAGTCATGCATGCTCCGTTACACCACCTTTTTAAAGTCATTTAAGGTTTTTGGGGGTGGGGTGGGGTGGGGGGGCGCTTTTTTAAATAGAAAAACACGAAGGTCATATTGAATACCTTTCTTCATATTTTTGAGAATTTTGTTGAATTTTTACGATTTCATTATCCTTAACAAACCAGAAGTTTATGCTTGCTGCATTATTATAATAATTATTAATATATATATTAATATATCTGCGATGGCTTGGCGAGCTGTCCGGGGTGTACTCTGCCCTCGCCCAGAGTCGGCTGAGATGGGCGCCAGCCTCCCCGCGACCCTAATTAGGATTAAGCGGTTCAGAAAATGACATGACATATTATTTTATATATATTTATATATATATATATATATATAATGAATTTAATAAGTAAATGGTGGTAGCTTGCTGCACAAAAACAGTTTGTACTTAATGTTAGCTCCAAAAATATTTTAAGGTTTCCCGTTGAATGTTTGATGAGGCATCTTTCAATAAATGTTTGATGAGATATTTCCAATAAATGTTTGATGAAAAGTTTCCTAATTAAAGTTTGATGCGTACTGCACCAGTAATTCATGACAAAATGCTGACCGGGCACCCTGCTGAGTGATTTCATTTCACATTTAGATTATGCAATGGGATGGTTGTCTGCAATCACAAGGCATTCACATTCCTCATCTTTGCTCATTCATCCATTCACTGATTTATTATTAATTTTAATTAGCAATTGTGCAGGGAAAACTTTACACCAGTAACCAACATTCATTCATTCATTTTCTGAACCGCTTAATCCACATTAGGGTCACGGGGAGGCTGGTGCCCATCTTAGCCGACTCTGGGCAAGGGCAGGGTACACACTGGACAGCTCGCCAGGCCATCGCAGGGCAGAAACATGCTGAAGGCAACCCGATGGCCTACTCTTTTCAAAAGTCAGCAATGGTTCTTTTACATGCCTCTCACCGCAGACACTAAGAAACATGGCTGGCCTTTGATAACCCAGTTAGCTGCACTGGGGGGTGGCAGTGACAACTTGGTGATAGTGGGGCTTGAACCCCTGACCTTCGGATCAGTAAGCCACCACCCTTCCACCAGGCCTCCACTACCCCAGTAACCAACAAAATTACATAATCTTTTTCCAGCTATTACTAACAGCAATATTCCTACTAACTAGATATCCAGTTGGTTTGAGGTAAATGGTAAATGGTCCGTGCCCATCAGTGCTATCAGTGACACCTATGACACTGCTTACTTCGACTCTAAAATAGGTACAAAGCTAGCTAAAATGAGATAAGAAGATTCCAGGCATGTGTTCTGTATCATCTCTTAAGGACATCAAGAATACTTATATATATATATAGGTGAGTGTAAAAGAAAGAATGTCACTGAGAAGAGATTTTGAATAAGTACGTGTGCATACTGATGAGTGTTTATCATGCGTTACCCTTTCTCAGGTCCTTTACTACCCTTCACAGAAAGATCTTTAAAGGTCTTAAAAAGTTAAATTACTCAGGGTGTCTGGTGAACACATCTGCCTGACATCAAGAAGGTCCAGGGTTCAAGTCCTGGGCTCAGTTCTGGTGTTTCTGTGTGCAGTTTGTATGTTCTTCCCATGCTTGCATGGGTTTTCTCCCTTTCCACGCACAGTGCACTAAGTGGCTTTTCCAATTTGCCCCTAGGTGTGGGTGTGTGTGAATGGTTGTGTGTATTGGCCCTGCGACTGGTGGCTGCGATCTGGTGAGCTATTCGGCATGTACCAGGTGCTCCAGCCTCCACAACCCTAGAAGGATTATGCAGCTCAGCAAATGAGTGAGAGTGAAATTATTCAAGTAAAGTAATTAAATAGGATAATACAGTTTGTATTTTTTGAGTAGAAAAAAGTGAAAAATCTAAAACCTCTGTGTAATTAGCATCTGTTGTCTGTTTATATTGCTGTCCTTGTCTTCCTTGTATCTTGGTGGTGTTTTGCTTACTGTAGTGTAATACGTTGACGATATGCTGCTGCATTATCTAAAGGTCAACATGGTTATGTTTTAACTTGCTTCAGGTGCTCTTTCTGCTTCTTTTGCTCATAACCAGTTCTAAAAACTTAAGATGGATTGCTGTTGACTTGGGTATCCTGGGTTGAAAGGTGTCTGGCATAGTGGCAACAAGCTAACATTTAAATTTCAATCAAATCCTGAGCAGCAAAGGTGCCTTGGATTCTATATATATATTTTTTTTTTTCCAAACCTGAAGGTATTTATGCAGTGGTGTGGACCAATTTGAATCAAATGAGGTGAATCAAATTAAGTGACGCCATTTGGCACACTGTCCGAACATTATCCAATTAACACGAAGTTTATATGTTTCCCTAGCCGGGCTTCTTTGTGTCGACTGGAGAAAGTTCAGTTCAGTTTGAGGCCCTCAATGAGCTCTCTGTTCCTGTAAGCAGAGATATGACCAATGAAATGTCAACCCATTAATCTACAATACCCATTTGCGTTGGTTCACTGAGTAACTCTGGTACAATAATGGCAGTCATTTTACTGAGCAGTCAGGCCAAGACCTAGACGCTGACCCAGACATGACCCTGTTTTGGCAGACTTGACAGATTTTAATTATGTTGGAATGCTATTTGTCACTCTGCACCAAAAATAAAAAAGGCTTTAGACTAGTAGATATAATTTGGAAAAATAGGTTTCGGTGCATTCAGTGAAATCAAATAAGTTATAAAGCATGACTGAGGTTGAAATAGTCAGACCAGTCCGTCAACCTTGGCATTTCATCATGTCTTGATGAATTATGATTAGTCAGCAAGGTTCGAGCCATTGGAGAAGGATTGATTCAATTTGCGTTTTCATTATTATTATTAGCGGGTGGCACGGTGGCATCGCGGTCAGCATGTCCGCCTCGCAGTAATAAGGTACTGGGTATGAGTCCCGTGCTCGGCGAGAACGTTTTTGTCTGACATTTTCATGTTCTCCCTGTGTTTGCATGGGTTTCCTCCAGGTACTCCGGTTTCTTCTCACAGTCGAAAGACATGCACATTGGGCTAACTGGCTGTTCCAAATCGTGAATGTGAGTGGCTGTGTGTGTATTGGCACCGTGATGGACTGGTGAGCTGTTCAGGGAGTATCCTACCGGGGCTCTAGTCTCCCTGCAACCCTGGTAGGTAGTATTAAGCAGTTTAGAAAATAAATAGATGGATTATTATTATTAGATTTGAAGGAAGTTGTCCATGTTCAAGTGTATTCTTGATCAAAACAGCAGCTTAAATGGCCATTAGCATGATATAGATGATGCTAACATTTGTAAAATTGAAGCTACGCAATATTCAATGTTTACAAAGGTCAAGTTGAACAACTAACATGACTAAAAGGTGACAGCACTTACTGACTTACACACAACGCAATCGGTCATTAAAATTTTTCTTCATATTGCCATATAAAAAAATGTCTGATAAAAAATGACCTCTGGTGGGTTGGAGATGTCACCTGGGGCGTCGCCCATGCAATACACGATTTCTATGGTACCGATTTAATGCATGTTGTAGTCAACTAAGGCATGGTTTGATGCAAGGTTAAGGTGACTGATTTCCTTTAGTACTCTATCTCCATTGAGATCTACAGAAGCTCAACTACTCCACACCAGCGGACTCGATTCTGGGCGATCTTTTTCAGCACAGACCATGAAAAAACCAGCTACCTGCACCTTATCCTTGACACATCTTCTTTTCCCCCTTGTGGATTCCAGTCTAAAGCCTGCCTGGTGAAGTTACAGTTTCCTAATATGTGGCCAATCACATCTCATACAAGTGACCTTTTAATGTCAGACCATTTGGGATTCATTCCAGTCTATAAATAAGACACTTACTCTGTC
The DNA here is from genome assembly GCA_030014195.1 of Neosilurus mollespiculum. Classification (NCBI taxonomy): domain Eukaryota; kingdom Metazoa; phylum Chordata; class Actinopteri; order Siluriformes; family Plotosidae; genus Neosilurus; species Neosilurus mollespiculum. Next base: position 3,594,317 of record JAQMYF010000021.1, on the reverse strand, counting down.
ACTCACTTATTTGCCAAGCCACATAATCCTACTATTAGGGTCATGGGGAGGCCGGAGCCTATCTTAGCCAACTCTGGGCGAAGGCAGGCTACAACCTGAACAGCTCGCTAGACCTATTGCAGCCATTCGCACCCATGGGCAATTTGGGACAGCCAGTTAGTCTCATGTGCATGTCTTTAGACTGTGGGAGGAAACCGGAATACCCGGAAGAAACCCGGAATACCCGGAAGAAACCCGGAAGAAAGTTTCAAGAACAATGAAACTATACACCTAGTCTGGGACTCAAACCCAGGTCCTTCTTGCTGTGAAACGCACGTCCTAACCACTACGCCACGACAAGTTAGACACATCAGTTGGAATATTTTTTTGTTTTGTTCTGTAGTGCCAATTTATATTATTACTTTTGACTCATGCCAAAGACTCTGAACAGACGTGGTACACTGGTTTTGAACATTATTCCGGGAACAAACACAAACTTCTCGATCTGTCTGTCTTAAAGTATTGTATTTTTATTCTCCACATACAATCTGCTGCAGCAGCTCTAATGTCTAGTAATCTGGAGTCAGTGAAGTGAGACCAGCTCAACTAGAAATGTTCAACAGTTGTGCTACAGGATGTTTTCCCGTGCTTCAGTCAATCGTATGAAATCCTTTGACCTTGTATTAACCGGATCAAGGATGTTAATGGTTGAGGTTAAAGCTCTATAAGCCAGAAAATCTCCTGAAGCAGCAGACTGTGCAGTAAAATATTCTTTAATGCCACAGTCAATATACTACAAATGTCAGACTAGGTACACTAGCAGGTGTGTTAGCGAGGTCAGCACCAAAAACGCTGTCGTATCGTTCCTGAATGGAATTCTATCGCCTCAGATTTTTCCTACTACACCTGCGTGAGCATTTTAACAGGTTGTTAGTATTTTCATCTCATCACTCATTTGCTGAGCTGCTTAATCCTACTTGGGTCACAGGGAGGCTGGTGCCCATCTCAGCCGACACTGGGCAAAGACCGAGGTACACCCTGAACCATCACAGGGCAACACACACAACCATTCGCACTCACACTCACACCTAGGGGCAATCTGGAATGGCCAGTTAGCCTAAAGTGCATGTCTTTGGACTGTGGGAGGAAACCGGAGTACCGGGAGGAAACCCACACAAGCACAGGGAGAACATGCAACCTCCGCACAGAAGCGCCCAGGACTTAAACCCAAGATCTTCTTGCTGTAAGACCGTCATGCTAACCACTACGCCATCACACCACCCGCATCTAACATTAGTTACCAGTAATTTCTTTCCTTGTGCAAGGTGATATAAAGACACCACGTACATTGCATTCTTACTTCGACCAATCAGGTTGCACTGTGTTTACCATGCACTCCGTATAAATATTACGCTACGCTCTGCGCTTTTTCATTAGTTCTACAAGTTCTCGCATCAATATCTACTGTATGTTCAGTAAGCCATCGCCATGCTTGTTCCATATCAATGAAGTCCCTACTAGGTTTTAAATACATCACTGCTATGCCAGTTCCATTGTTACTACGTCCTTCCTGCTACTCTATTCTAATTAGACCACTCTACATGTCCGGGGTTTTACCATGTAATTTATGTCCATAGAGACCATACCACATCTTTATCGGTTTGCAATGCATCCCTACTACATTATGTTGTACACTGAAAAAAATTATCTCTTCACTTTACTGAATTTAAATGTGTACATCGGTCCCACATGAACAAAATGTGGCCAACTGACGGGATTTTTTTCTCCGATTTTCAATAAGTCACGTCACTTGGCCACATTGTGATTAAGTGGGGCCGATGTACACATTTAAATTAGGTAAAGTGAAGGGATTATTTTTTCAGTGTACAAGTTCTTCCTGTGCCCTGCGATGGCCTGGAGAGCTGTCCAGGGTGTACTCTACCCTCGCCCAGAGTCGGCTGAGATGGGCGCTAGCCTCCCTGCGACCCTGATTAGGATTAAGCGGTTCAGAAAATGAATAAATGAATCAATGAATAAGTTCTTACTGTGTCCACTGGATATTTTGAGGATGTGTCAGTGGTTTAAGCCACACCATTCTGGTGTGAAAGAAAGAATGGTACAGGATGTAGGCCTGGCATTATTTGATAAATCTAAGGTGAGTTCTTGTAATAGCCCTAAGGTATCTTTTTTCCCTGTATGGTATTGGGATTATATGATTTCGTCAGAAGGCTGAAATGAAAAGTGGGAGAAACAGCAGAACTGATGGTGTCAGCTTTGGGTCAATACCAGAATTTATACAGGGTAAAGTAAGACAAATAATGTCTGTATGTGTGTACCACAAGCAAATGAAAGCTATGATGGATTGCATGGTGGATCCTTAGCAGCATTGGAATCCATTTTATATTCATAGAAAGTGATTCGAACAATAACAGGCGCAAAAATAAAGCTAACAGCGCGTGTTTTACACGTCTATTTCAGTAGTGAGTAAAGGTGTGCACATGTCAGGACAGAAAATGGAAGATCTTACAAGAAAGGGAAAAATAATAACTAAAACTAATACAATATTTTTTTCCCCTTGGAATATAAAAAAACCCTTGGTGGAGGAGGATGGGATCATTTTTTATATAATCTTTCACCTCAGCTTGACACGTTCACATAATGACTCATCGTGCCAACACTAACTACAAGCTCCATTCATATTGCCGCCAGGCTCGCTGTTTTAAATATATTTCCCATTACAGGGAATATTCTCATCATTCTTGTTATTTTTTTTCCTGTCATTTTGGTTCAAAAGACAAAAAAAATCACAGGTAAGAGATGGGATATGATAAATGAATGGTAATTGTAAATGAAATGAAATACCGTAGCGGTATGTACTGGAGTTCATATTAGCTTCCTTGAACTAAATCGCAGATATTGATGCTCCTGATAGAGACGCATGTCTCATTTTAACTGTTTTTATTTTCATATATATTTTCACTATGAATATCATCATCATTATTGTTACCAGTTTAATAACAATGATAACACTTGGCGGCATGGTAGCACTGTGGTTAGCATTTCCGCCTTACAGCAAAAAGGTCCTGGCGTTTCTGTGTGACGGTTTGCATATTCTCCCCGCGCTTACATGGGTTTCCTCTGGGTACTCCAGTCTCCTCCCACAGTCCAAAGACATGCACATTAGACTAATTGGATATTCTTGATTGCCCCTACGATTGAATGTGAGTGTAAATAGTTGTGCATATGTTGGCCCTGCAATTGAATAGTGAGGTGTGTAGTGCAGCTTGGAAAAGCTCCAGCCTCCCTGAGACTGTGTGAGCTGCCCATGGTGCAATGGTCGAATTTTACCAAACATAATCTCCCCTGTGGCATACACAATTCCTCTTCCCAGGGCCAGGAGTGCTACCCCGGCTTTGGGGGGGGGGGCATACACAATTCCGCTTCCAAGGGAAAGGAGTGTTAACACGGCTTTAACCCCCCCCCCCCCCCTTCAAAATTACTAATGCATTTTTAGCATATCCACCTCAGTACCTCACCTCAGCCGTAAGGTCCTGGGTTCGAGTCCCATGCATTTCTATGCTTGCATGCCCTTCCCATGTGTACGTAGGTTTCCTCCACGTACACCGGCTTCCTCCTACAGTCCAAAGACATGCATGTTAGGCTAACTGGCTGTTCCAGATTGTTCCTAGGTGTGAGTGAGTGTGTAAATGGTTGTCTGTGTTGGCCCTCTGATGGTCTGACGAGCTGTTTACGGTGCACCCAGCCTTCACCTACTGTCAGCTGAGATAGGCACCAGCCTCCCGATGACCCTAAAAGGATTAAGCGGTTTGTAAAACGAATGAGTAAGTAAGTTTCTTTTGATGATCATTTCTGATAAATAAGTTGACGCTTTAAATTAGCATATAAATTAGCAACAATGGTGATGTTTAATCATGAATGCACTAAATTACATTACCTGTGTTTAAAATGTCTTTTCTTTTATATTACATATTATACTATATATAATGACATTAGAATGTCTATTTCACGATTTGAACGCATTACTGTCATGCACAACGAGACGTGAAATACGTGTTAAACAAACAGCGAGTCTGGTGGCAATATGAACAATGTTGGTCCTAACAGCATGCCTTCCTGCTCAAGCACTATTAAACTGGTATAATGCATACCATTATGATCTTAATGAGAGTGTGATAACATCATGAGGTATCTCACTTAATCAAGTGTTTCCATGTTAGTGGTATTTGGATGCGGTTTTGCGGTTTTATAGCAACCCAAGTTGAGATTTTTAAAATGCTATTTTTTTCCAGTACAGGGAAACTAAACAGTGGATTAAAATAATATCCAATCTTACTGTGCTGCTATATCCTTGGATGTGTTTTCTTGTCTGATGGAATGGAAACCTGATAAGCTGGACCTCGTGTTGGTGCATCGATGTCATGCCTGAAGTTTGACCTAATATGCACACTGATATGCTTTTCTGTTCAACACTGGTACAATGAGAAGTTCTTTGGAATGCTGTGGCCTTACTGTCCTCTCCAACCTGCCTTACCATTCTCCTTTATACTTGCTTATTTGGCATTTCAGCACACAGGACTGATGCTCGCTAACGGCTATCCAACTGTCACACTGGTGCGAGCCAGGACTATCTCAAGGCAATGTGAGGCTTGTAGCTTGGGGCATTATATCTCAAGTGGGAATGGTTGTATGTGTATGTGTACCTTGCCTTGGCCCAGAGTTGGCTGAGATAGGCTCCAGCCTTCCTGTAACATTAGGATTAAGTGGTTGGGCAAATGAATGAAGGAATGAATAATTTTTGCACTCCACAATCTACTCATTGAGGAAGGAAACATTGCAAGCAAGGAAGCCGGCAGCCTGCTTGTTCATGGTACGGGGCTACGTAGACGTAATTAGAGGATGGTGAAAGAAGGTGTTGGATAAACAACAAGAAATGAAATTGAAGTGCAAAGCATGACATTTAATTAAAGGAATAAATATAGCCAATCCAGATGAAAAAGGGCAATATGATCATCAGTTTAAAATTAACCATGAAAAAATGTTTTTCAGAAGATTGGTTTTGGTAAAGATATTCTAATCTTTAATTACACGTGATAAATTAGACCCAATAGCAAGTCTATCTATATAGTATATTATCAAAATATTGTTGTTGTTGTTGTTTTTTTTTTAATCAAGTGGGTTGTACTGTGTTCATCGATGGAAGACAAATGAATTTCAAGAACTGGCCTGGGCCTGCCTGTCGTAATGCAACAGTAATGCAAAGTCCTGGTCTCTATTAAGCATGCTGAAATTGGCTCCAAGGAATTGAATTTTACCCTCTACAACAAACAGGATTGAGCTCTCCAACTCTAATTCTTTCTCCTAACACAAACCCTCAATCAATACTTATCCAATCACAGCTGTCCCATTGACTTTTTAAGCAGGTAAAGCAATGCAAATGAGGTGCGACTATTATTAGACAGGAAGCTGGTCATCCAGAGAGCTAACCCGGCCGTCTGTGTTTTCTTTTTCCACTTACAAAGTCAAACCTTAATTCACCAGTTAACTTCAATGTCGAAAAATACTGGAACAGAACAAACATCTGGTCCCCAAATAGCTCCCAGGAACAGAGTTGTACCTCTGCAAACAGTGACAAAACCGGCAAAACTCTTCTTGATTTATTGGATATGTAGCACGGCCTATTAGTTAACCCCCCTGAGAATATTTCCATGGGGGAAAAATGACTTAAACACAAAGTGGATCATTATAATTCTGCTTAACTAATCTCCTGAGTCCGTTCAGACCACAGGTCAATTCAATTTTACTCCAGCGAATTAAGAGAGATTAAATTAGGAAAATTAATCATTCATCTAAAAAAAAAATGTCGTGCATGATTTCATATGAGAAATTGGTTTAGCCCAGCGGTGTGTGAAAAATAAATAAATAAATAAATAAAATAAAAAAGAAAAGAGAAAAGGCCTTGAATTTTATTTTAACATTTACATTTTGATAAAGTAAAAAATATAAATTATTTTTTAATGAGTTATCATCAATGCTCAGATCTTAGACACATAAGTAACTAAGTAATCTCAAATAAGTAACTAAGTAATCAGTAATCCCAAATAAGTTACTAAGTAATAAGTAATCTCAAATAAGTAACTAAGTAATAAGTAATCTTTAATAAGTAATTACGTAATAAGTAATCTCAAATAAGTTACTAAGTAATAAGTGATCTTAAATAAGTAACTAAGTAATAAATAATCTCATATAAGTAACTAAGTAATAAGTGATCTTCAATAAGTAATTAAGTAATAAGTAATCTCAAATAAGTAATTAAGTAATAAATAATCTTAAATAAGTAACTAAGTAATAAATAATCTCATATAAGTAACTAAGTAATAAGTAATCTCAAATGAGCAATTAAGTAATAAGTAATCTCAAATAAGTAACTAAGTAATAAGTAATCTCAAATAAGTAACTGAGTAATAAGTGATCTTCAATAAGTAATTAAGTAATAAGTAATCTCAAATAAGTTACTAAGTAATAAGTAATCTCAAATAAGTTACTAAGTAATAAGTAATCTCAAATAAGTAACTAAGTAATAAGTAATCTCAAATAAGTAACTATGTAATAAGTGATCTTCAATAAGGAATTAAGTAATAAGTAATCTTAAATAAGTTATTAAGTAATAAGTAATCTCAAATAAGTAATTAAGTAATAAGTGATCTTCAATAAGTTATTAAGTATTAAGTAATCTCAAATAAGTAACTAAGTAATAAGTGATCTTCAATAAGTAATTAAGTAATAAGTAATCTCAAATAAGTAACTAAGTAATAAGTGATCTTCAATAAGTAATTAAGTAATAAGTAATCTCAAATAAGTAACTAAGTAATAAATGATCTTCAATAAGTAATTAAGTAATAAGTAATCTCAAATAAGTCACTAAGTAATAAGTAATCTCAAATAAGTAACTAATAAGTGATCTTCAATAAGTAATTAGGTAATAAGTAATCTCAAATAAGTAATTAAGTAATAAGTAATCTCAAATAAGTAACTAAGTAATAAGTAATCTTAAATAAGTAATTAAGTAATGAGTGATCTTCAATAAGTAATTAGGTAATAAGTAATCTCAAATAAGTAACTAAGTAATAAGTGATCTCAAATTAGTTACTAAGTAATAAGTGATCTTCAATAAGTAA
>JAQMYF010000021.1:3550372-3563866 GCA_030014195.1 Neosilurus mollespiculum | reverse complement strand
GGCTGGCGCCCATCTCAGCCGACTCCGGGCGAGGGCGGGGTACACCCTGGACAGCTCGCCAGGCCATCGCAGGGCCAGTAATTATTATTAATAAGTAATTATTTATAAGTATTGTTATTTAGCTCGTTAATCTATGTGGCTGCATCAGTTTTGTATATTTGTTTATTGAAGCCAATAACTTAGCAAAGTACTAGTAAATGACAAAACTAAAATAAGACCCTTCGGCATGGATGCTAACAGTCTTATTTTAGTTTTGTTGAAATTAAAAACAATTTTGGGAATGACGAACATGTGGGTAGCTCTAATAATGAATTAATCGATAAGACATGAAATGCCTAAAAAAAAGGAAAAAAAAAACAGTCACAAAGGTACTCAAGGTACCACACACACACACACACACACACACACACACACACTGGCAGTGTGTCATCACACAGAATATGTGACAAAAACCTAACACACGTGCCATTTGTGGTCAGTGACTCAAAACACAGCCAGCGACACATCAGAGTGACACTCACATCAAACTCTGAGTCATCTCAAACACACACACACACACACACACACACACACACACACACACACACACACAGTAAGTAAAGCTAAAAGCTAATGCCTCCCCAGCTGAGCGACAGTCATCGGTGAGTCTCGATCTGAATCATGGATGACCTTATCAGCATATTATGACTTTCTCATTAATCACCTATTTATACGGATTTTGCTACAAAAATGGCCATCCGGATCGTTATACACCAGGATTATCCCATTCATTCACTCGAAATTCACTCTAATTTAACCTGCTATTACAGCAGCGGTGCCCCTATTCAGCTCACTGCCCGAGAATAAGATATTTAATGCCATGACTTTCTGCAGAACTCATCACCATTCATGAAAAAATAAGCATCAGTCCTGACATCCTTTGTAACATTTCATGTCAGTTCGCTCACACCATGTCAGAATTATTAAAATATTACTTACAAGCTGCAGATTTGTAAACAGACTTAACGGCTTTTTATCCTGAACTCTAAATCAGCAGGTGGAAATGCGGAATTTTTTCAACATATCACTGGTCACTATTGTTCACTATGACTGGTTAGTGCAGTTAAAAAAAACCCCAAAAAAACAGTCACAGATCACTGGCTCTATGAACAGTCGCCAACGAACAAGGACTGATCACCATTGTCCCCGCCTACCAGTATCAGCTTATGATTACTTCCAACATACAATCACTGACCACCATTTAACCAACAAGCAATCACTGATTTCCCAATTACTAATCACCATTGTTCCCAGTAATCAATGACAAATAACCCTTGTTTCCACCAATCAGTTACATAGATTAATCACCGTTCAGAAATGTTCTCGACCAATCACTGATCACCATTTTTCCCACCTGCTCTTTGTTTCTTCTTGGCTTTTTTTCCAATGTAATTCAACACATTTCTGTTGGGTCTATACCCTAACCATGACCAAACTACATTTTCCTAATGTAGAATATACCCTTTAGTGTAGCCATGACCGAATATTTATTACAGTTAGAGGTTGATGCTAACCTGGACGAGGAGATGTCACATGCTGATGACATGCTGACATGTCATTCTGCTTCTGAAGTCCAGATTTTGGAAGCTGGTCGCCACTCTCACTCCCCATACTGAAAGCTCGACTCTTGGGATGAGACACACTGATTTCCGCCGGTGTTGCCTGGAGCTCTTCTAAGCTCTGAGAGGCACTGCTCGCTCTCTCGTCCTGAAAATAGAGCAGAGTGGTGTTAGCACGTACCTGTATGTTACCATGGGAGACAATTAGCATTCAGGAATGCTAGGCTAAAAGGTTAGGGAATTTTTTTTTTTTCCCTCAGGATTATTATTATGATTATGATTACAATTTAAAATTCTTTACTTACATGCTCAATCAATCATGAGGCCATGATATAGCTGTATCCTAACCTAATTAGTATTATAAATCCTGAGCCATACTCTAATCTGCATATTAAATCTCGGAGCCTTTGGGGTTTCCCAGAAGGCAGTGTATGGTAAATTAAACACTGTCTTATCAAAGACTATATCATTATTTTGCTCCTGTTCCCCTGACATTAATACATCAGCAGTTGAGCACTATCTTTCTTGTACTGCGATGGGAACGAACCTATAATGCGTTTTTAAAGACCTTCCTCTTATAGGTCCAAGTTCAACACTAGATGTCTTTCAGTTCAGAAAATCTGTAATGTAACAACATGATCATGATTTAGGAATACAAAAAAAAAAAAAAAAAAAAACCCCACAAAAAAACAGAGGCGCTACTGTGTGCATTTGAGTCTTGTTGGTGTGCAGTGGATGTTAAATCAGTGGTGATTCAGTAAAAAGAAATTCAGCAGAGTGAGCTGGAAGAAATGTGACAATCAGCATCACCGCTTGGCTCATGTGCCCGAAAGCTTAAATAATAGACCAGTGCAAGAACACTGATTAGATAATTAGTTCATTAAATATGCATTGATTGCTTCATCAGATACTTAAGCATGTACAATAGGATTACTTAGGTAATTAGCCAAAGTGGTGTCCCATGAGGCTATGGGAAGATTTAAGGTGGACACCAACCCCAACACCCCCCACCCCCCCTAAACAAAAAAAAAAAGGTGCAGTGGTTAGCACGTCCGCCTTACATAAGGCCTGGGTACGATTCCCGGGCTCAGGCGTTTCAGTGTGGAGGTTGCATGTTCTCTGTCCGTGCTTGCTGGGGTTTCCTTCGGGTACTCCGGTTTCCTCCGACAGTCCAAACACATGCACAGTAGGCTAATGGGCTGTTCCAAATCACCCCCTAGGTGAGAGTGTTAGTGTGAATGATTTTGTGTGTGGGTGAGTGTGTGTGTCGCCCTGCAATGGCCTGGCGAGTTGTCCAGGGTGAACCCCGCCCCCTTGTCCAGAGTCGGCTGAGATGGGCGCCAGCTTCCCCGCAACCCTAATTACGATTAAGACTTAGAAAATGCATGAATAAATATATATATATATATACATACATGTATATTTATGTGATATTTATTTTTACACTTAAATTCACGTGTGTTTTTACATAATAGTATTTTTGTTTTTTTTCATGTAAATATTTAAATGATTCCATCATCTATTCCACTTATCCCCAGTTCCATCCAGCTCTAGGCTCTAGGCAGGGTACCCTGAATAGGTCATCAATCTATGTGGAGGGCAAACATTTCTTAATTATTTATTATTTTATTTGTCAGCCAACATTTAGTTATTGATTGATTTGTTTGTTTGTTTGTTTGCTTGCTTGCTTGCTAAATCTGGCTCCTCATACACCTGAGAGCGACTGTGTCTATTTACCTTGATGTCTCTGACTACTACTTGGTAAACACTGTGGTCATCAAGACTGAGGTCATCAGGAAGCGCTGGAGAAGACGACTTGTCAGAGAGTTGCTCTGACATAAGAGAGGCCTGCTCCACCTCAGCCAATCGGATCTATGGGAAGAAGAACATGATGCAGTAGAATAAAAGACAATTAAAGAAGATGCAACACACACTCAGACATTCACACACTCTCTCTCTCTCTCTCTCACACACACACACACACACACACACACAAACATTCTCACTCACACCTGGGGCAATTTGGAACAGCCAATTAGCCTAATATGCATGCCTTTGGACTGTGGGAGGAAACCGAAGTACCCAAAGGAAACCCACGCAAGCATGGGGAGAACATGCAAACTCCACACAGGACCTTTGTGTGTGAGGTGGACATGCTAACGACTAAGCCACTGTGCTCTGTGTGTGTGTGTGTGTGTGTGTGTGTGTGTGTGTGTGTGTGTGTGTGTGTAAGAATATGCTAATTACCCACATGAGACAAATGTAATCTATGTATTTGCATTTTTCGAGTGATCTCGACTGGTACTGTACTGTATAAATGGATCTGCGTTACTCCTTTAGCGGGAAGTTCTGAGTAGATGACTAAAGTGGACGGGGAATTGAAGTGCAGCGAAGTTACGGCTCATGGCATTTCAATTTCCAACAACCCGTACTCCCACTACCGTAATATCAGCCTGCCCCCTTTGGGGGTGGGGTGGGGTGGTTTGGGGGAGGGTGGGGGGTGTATGTAGGAGGAAATAGTCCAAATATAAGGCTGTCTGGTCACTTTTCTGAAACCAATAAGTGCAGAAGATTGATCTGAAATGGACTGACTGAAGCACAAAAAAATAGGCTTGAGCAGAGATGAACTGATTGACACAGGTAATGCTGTCACTTAAGCTTTTGTTCTGTAGTTTAGGTATAAAGGGAAAAGGAGAGTTTAGTACATTCTGTTAAAAGGGCCTTGACAAGGAATAAGCTGTTTGGAGGAAAAAATGAGTGACGTCAGCTGTAATTTCACGTATGATTAATAATAATGTTCACTTTAAAGTTTGCTATGAAGGTTACACTTGTTCACAGGTGATACCTGATGCTAATCAATAGCATAAAAAAAAATCACTTGGTAATAATGGGGCTTGAACACCCGACCTTCGGATCAGCAATCCACCACCCTACTACCGGGCCACCGCTGCCCAGACACGTTGATTTATAGTTTAGTATCCATAAATAATTCAGTCACTGAGGTAAACAATATTCCTGTTTGTCCCTTTCACCTCTGTGAACTTTTAAGCACTATAATGGTGCTCGGAGAGTGTAAACCTCCACCAAGGACAAAGGACAACTCTTTTGTTATATGCAAATCTGCAAATACAAATACTCGGTATGACTGGATCTGTTTTTAAAAATATGATAATTATGTTAAAATGCAATTGTGACAAGCTGAAGCCACTACATCACAATTCACACTGATGGGTATCAGTAATGCTTTGGCACCCATAAATATAATAGATTGTGAATATGGTGCCATCATATTTATATATTGGCAATTATTTTTCGGTGCATGTTGGCAGTTTTGTTAAGCACAGACTTCTGCTAAGGTCAAATGACATATTTTGCAAAGTAAGCGATAGTGAAACGAAATCTGTGGATCCGCCCAATAACTCAGATACGCTCCAAAATGTAGCTGCTTCTTCATTGGCCATTGATACACCCTTCCACCAAACATCATGAACATTGGATTTGTAGGTTTTGCACAATCCTGAGTACACTCAGACAAACAACGCGCACTGAAACAAATCCTCTTTGATGGAGATGATTAATTGATGAATGGGCAAAGGCGGGGTACTCCATAAACAGCACTCCGTTCCATTGCTGGGCCAGTATGCACAACCATTTACACTTCCACTAATACCTAGCAGCAATTTGGAACAACCAGTTAGCGTAATGAGCATTTCTTTGGACTCTGGGATGAAACCAGAGTACCTGGAGGAAACTCACAAAAGCATGGGGTGAACAAGCAAACTCTACACAGAAATACCCTTGCCAAGCCTGGGACTTAAACCTAAGACCTTCTTACTGGGAGGTGGAAGTGAAAACCACTACGCCACAGTGCCACCCCATGGATAAATGAGCAGTTTAATATTTATGTATTTAATATCAGTGTTATATGTTGTGTATGGGGGAAAAAATGGGGTTACCACAAACTGTCAGAGGGTAGCATTGAACTTAGTACTTGACGTCTTTTCTTGAGCTGAAATGGACTTAAACCCAACATTAGGTTTCTGTGCAACTGTCTAAAGAGCATTTAACCTTGCAGGCGATTAAGTCCTCACCATGCTAACTATAAATACAGACCTTAGACAGTGGTGATACACAGACACTCGAGTTAATATGTAAAAATGACAAGTTCTTCCACCGTGCGCGGGAAGCTAAATGTGTGTAGGTGTGTTACCTCTGTAGGCTGGCACCTGCAGCCTCTGCACACCGCAGGGGACGAGTAGTGATGAAACACAGATCCTGACAGGTTATCAATCATCTGCAGCTCACCCTCCAGAGAGTCTTTAATCAGCAGAGAAACACTATCCAGCCACAGGTTCTCCTGCATACAAACACACATGACAGTATCATCATCTGTTAAATGTGTCATTATACGTACTGTGGGCTTTGTTTCTTCACAGGTCACAGAAGGCACATGTTTCAGACTACACATGAATATTAGACTGATTTGATACAGTAGTAAAGGCCATAGATGTGGTTATAGGAATGTGTTCGAGTCCGTATGTATGTAGGTGTGATGGGAATTTATTGGCGTTTACAGAATACCACATAGGCATAGGTGGCACGGTGGTGTAGTGGTTTGCACGTTCAACTCACAGCAAGAGGAACCTTGGTTTGAGTCCCGGGCTTGGTGACGGCGTTACTGTGTGTTTGTATGTTCACCCCGTGCTTATGTATTTTTCTTGCAGGGACCCCGGTTTCTTCCCACAGTCCAAAGACATGCTACTAAATGAGTCATGAAAGAATTCTATTTTTAGCCCACATGAATTATTGTTATTTGTAAACATTTATGAACGTGGTATTAAAAAGCTTTTCAGAAATCCTGTTACGTTAGCTTCTGTTTGCTAAGTGGCTACAATTACCAGTGAAGCTTATTCAGAATTATAAATGACAATAGGCGCAGTAGTTCATGTCCTTGGACTGTGGGAGGAAACAGGGCTGTCCGGAGAAGACCCATGCAAGCACGGGAAGAACATGCAAACCTAGCCCCTTCTTGTTGTGAGGCAGACATGCTAACCACTATGCCACTGTGCTGCCAAAAAGGTTCTGGGTTGAAGTCCTGTGCTTGGATGTTCCTGTGTGGAGTTTGCATGTTCTCCCGGTGCTTTTGTGGGATTTCTCTGGTAACTCCAGTTTAGTCCCACAATCCAAAAACATGCACAATAGGCTAATTGGCTGTTCTGAATTGCCCCTCGTTATGGGTGAGTGTGAATGCTTGTGTGTGTGTTGGCTCTGTGATGCTATGGCTAGCTGTTCAGGGTGTACCTTGTCCTTGCCTAGTATTAGCTGAGCATCCCAACAACTCTGGTGGTTCGGCAAATGAGTGAAAATGCTCGGTTGGCCTATTTACTGTACACTAACACTATTTAATATAACAATATACACAAAGTACCACACGGAGTAAATAGTGCCGAAAGAAGAACTCACTGCCTGTACAGCCTTCCCACATACATGCATGTTATTGCCCCTGTTCCTCTCATGGCCCATAATAGGACTGATTAATCAAAATTTTATATTGCAGTATATTAGCAATATTTCAAGCTGACACAGAGCAGAAATCGAAAACACTGCATGTGTCCTATTAATTGTGCCACCATTTAAATTAGGCTGTTAATTAAATGGGGAATGTAGTAAGTCTTTTGGGCTGTCCCCTGCGTCTTATTAATAAGACCACTACCACTTGAGATATTCAAAGCAATTAAGGTAATTGGGCTGCTGGGGTTTGATTATTTTACCCAGGGGTCAGTGGGGTGTGGGTTAAAAAGTAAGCAAGTAAGCCTGCATGAAACAGTTTTGTTGTTCCCCCAAAAATGCTTCATGCGGTTATCTTTGCATGAGATACCTGATTATGACTGACTGAATAGCTCATTTCTGATGCATGATTAGGGAAAAAGAGAGACAAAAGCATTCAGAATAAACCTCAATGATCTCTGTTTCCATCTTTTCCACACAGGATGAAAGGCTCTTTGTTCCCTGTGAGGTGATGAAGGCGCGGACGCTATTTTTGCTGCTGTTCAGTGAGCCATATTTCCAGGCAGTCATGCATGATCATGCACGTCCAACAATCCTGTAACCCGCCAGGTGAAAAGCAGCAGAGAGGTCACTGATCTGCCACAACAGACACACCATCACTGGCACTGTTTACCAGAATAATACTTGTCTCTCTGGCCTTAGTCCCTCACTTAGCCTTTATAGCTCTATATATACTCATTCATGACAGAACTCATCTATCAGCTGATCCGTCCTATGCTGCTTAGGCAACAAACACTATACCTGGAATCTGGGCCCACACAGAGCATCCTTCAGGCTGTGCCTAGTCAATATTTAATGGGTACCACACAGTAGACATTATACTTGGGGTTCTGAGCTGTGCCTGGAAAATATTTGGCAGGTAGCACATAGTAGACATTATACTTGGGGTTCTGAGCTGTGCCTGGACAATCTCTGGCAGGTACCACACAGTAGACATTATACTTGGGGTTTTGATGTGTTCCTGGAAAATATTTGGCAGGTACCACACAGTAGACATTATACGTGGGGTTCTGAGCTGTGCCTGGACAATATTTGGTTGGGTACCACACAGTAGACATTATACTTGGGGTTTTGACCTGTGCCCGGCCGATATTTGGTTGGCTACCTAACAGTAGACATTATCATTGGGGTTCTCACGTGTGCCCGGACAATATTTGCTTGGGTACCACATAATAGACATTATACTTGGGGTTTCGACCTGTGCCTGGAAAATATTTGGCAGGTACCACACAGTAGACATTAGCTGCATCATCTAGCTGTACTTTTCAAAGAACCCATAAGATAGAAAGAGAAATCCATTCGATGCATGCCCATATCTTGTTCCTTGCACCTCTTTAGAGTTATTTCTGACTCCATGCACTTCCCAAAACCTTTGCATAATGTCAAATGAGCAGATACACCCCTTAGCATTCCAATAAACCTACAGGTTTTGGCAGATTAAGATCTGCAGGGAAATGCTTCATCAAAAACATGTGCTTCTGATAGTACAGATGGGTGTGGTTCTAGGCATTCTCTTGATGCACCCAAAACTCATTTGATGCATGGCTAGGGTCTTGACGGATGTCTTCCATCTTGAACCAAGAATGTGGGTGAAGGTAAGCTCTGACAAATCTCATTCAGTAATGCAGGTTTATTGTGTTAACATTAACATTGAAATAATTAGAGAATTTGTCCCCTAGAGAGGCCACTCTTTTTTCCTAAGACCTGACAATGACTAGTAGTCCTCCCACACCTGATTCAAAATATGGTTGCCGAAGTTCTCTTTCTAAATTCCAGCAGATCACTTTACTGTGCTGTTTCCTAAAGATAAAGTTTATGCAACCTCATTACAAAGGTAAATCCCGCACCACACCGAGAGCTCTTTAAGCCACAAGTACGATTCAGCTAGGCTTTCTGCTTTTTCTAGACACCTAGAAGACTGTGTGATCCTTGCCTCCCAGGTCTCTTGAAAGGCCAAGCTGAGTTTGTCTTAAGTTTTAAAAGCTCAGGATACAGTGTGAGGCTTAACTTTCCCATTAAATAAAACTGACCTAGCAGATTTTTCAAAACCCCCCGGTACACTGGTCATTCTGACAGTGAGAAACTATGCTAGCCTTTGATGGACTTTTTGTTCCTTCGGCTATATATAGCAGGCTATAAGGGCAAAAATGTATTCAGCATTATTGGAATCTTTTTCGTGGTTCCAAAGCATTACCTACATTTTAATAGCACACACCATCACCACCAACATATGCATAAATGGCTAACATCTCAGGCTAATGCTAAGAACAGTTTAAGAATCAGTCATGTACAGTATGTTCAGCCAATACACAAGACCTTTCCTTTGTTATGACATTTTAATAGGGCACAATCACCCTACATAATTTAGTGTCTGTGATTACAATCCTGCTCAGAAATGTATGGGTATTTATGATACCCATACACTCGGTCTTTTAGCCATTTAGAGCCTGGAGCCTTTTTTTTTGCTGATATCAAAACGGTGTCAAAGGAAGCAAAATTCAAGCTACGTAGAAACACTCATCCAAGATTGAAAAGCGGCTACATTGTCCAAATTTTTCAATTTTTTTTCAACTCGTTCTCATGCATTGTCATGCCTATATCTCCAACCCCCAATGCAGATACGATTCAACCCACATGAGCCATGATCTTCAGCCCATGACCCTATCAAATGACCTTCATTCAAGGACCTAGACCTGCTCAATCAACTGATTAGTAACAATCACAATCAAAAAACTCTCTTTAAATTACGCAGACTGCCAAACACAACTGGTACTGCGAAAAGTCCCTTCACATGTATGCGGTGGTAAATACAGAAGTTATTTGAATACAGATAAACGGTGGTACATACCAGTTGTTCATATGTACAAGGCAATGTTTGTCTGATGTATATAAACAAAAGCTTGTAGTGTGTGTGGATGTGCCTGGCTTTATTTTATTCAGAGGTTCAGTAGTTTATATTTGACTAGTTTATATCTGTATAATGTTATTTTTGCTATAAAAATAACACTATATGAACTGATGGGTTCACATCCTAATCTTGCTATTTCGCACATTCGAGAGAGTAAAACAGCAGGCTAATGCAAACAATCAAACACATTTTAGTAGATTACAACTTCAGAAATGTAAGTAAAAACCACCCGATAATGAAAATATATACGTATGTTCATGTGTAACAGAAGAGTTTGAAATCTTTCATTTTATTTCACTTTGAATCAATAATTTTGATTATGATTTGGGTTGGGACCAAAGTCTTCAGAGAGATTGATCTCCGAGCACAGGGCTGGTGAGCACTGGTCTTTTGATCACATGCTGCTCCCTATATATGTATGTACTTATTTAGGCCAGAGGTTCCCACCAAAACCTAGTTTTGGAGGACCTCCGTTCAGCACATTTTATTGCTTATCCTGCTCTTTCACACCCACTTTGGGTCATGAAGAGCTGTTAATTGGTCAGTTGGGTAAATCAGGTGTGCCGGGACCTGCCCAATTCCTCTAGGGTCATGGGGAACCTGTTGCCCCTCTCAGTCAACTCTGGGTAAAGGCAGGGCACACCCTGGACAGCTTGCCAGACCATTACAGGGCAACACACACAACCATTCACAGTCACACCAAACAGTAACCAAAAATATCCAGTTAGCCTTGCCTTTGGACTGTGGGAGGAAACCAAAGTACCCAGAGGAAACCTGCACAAGCACAGGGATAGAGATGCCATGCCAAACTGTCTATCCACTTCCTGATACATCTGGTGTGTAAACCTTCCATCTGACAAGCTCTGCAGTGATAATCTAAACCACGGTGATTATGCAAATGTTATGGAGCTGAAAACGGCATAATTTCTTTACTTTTAAAGCTGGCAGGTAGTTTTTGTTCCCAGTTTAATGTAAAAAAAAAAAAAAAGAAGAAAACTCATTAAACAAGTATTAAACTTTAACAGCCACAAAACAAACACCCACTATTCATTCTGAAACAGCTGGTTATGATGCCAGGTTGCAACATCAGCAGTCAGACAACAGTCTCTCTCTCTCTCTCTCTCTCTCTCTCTCTCTCTCTCACACACACACACACACACACACACACACTCTCTGAGTCTCTGTATATGTTCTACTTCTCATGCTCAATCCAACCCTCTAATTATGCTGCTGTCGCAATGACAGACTTCAGACTTTAAGTCTTCAATTTGGAGCCATGCCGTGGCTTGTAGAGTTACTTGGTAAAAGGGATAGGATCATGCTTTATTACATGGCATTGATTAACACTGTAATTAGGTGCACGTTCTAAAGAATGGCAATGCAAGGCAATAGAATTTCAATCTCATTATGTTTATTTATTTATTAATTTCTGTTTGAGTTTCACTGCTTACCCGGAGTATTCTTAAGGATTTTTTCCACCTGCACAGCTGTTCATTCATGTAAATGTCCCCTCGAATTAGCTAGACTTGTAGCAGCAGCACAGTCATTAAAAAAACACCAAAAAAAAAAAAAAAGAAAAAGAGATACATGTCAACAACTTCAGCTAATTTCAACATGAAGCATTTACGTGGGGGAGAACGATGATCTCAGTGACTCAGAGCATGAAAAAACATCACCTGAATTGTCAATGTTCACTAAAACCTTGATTTCTCATCTTTTGTTGCAGAATGAAACATGAAATAAAATAGTTATATTTTAAGGCTTAAACCATTATTATTGCATTTGTTTAATCTATTAGGGTAAAAATATACAATAATTTAAAAAATGAAAATTATTATTCATTCATTCCTTCATTCATTTTCTAAGCCGCTTAATCCTAACTAGGGTCGCAGGGAGGCTGCCGCCCATCTCAGCCGACTCTGGGTGAGGGCGGGGTACACCCTGAACAGCCCACCAGGCCATTGCAAGGCCAACACACATACAACCATTCACACTCACACTTACATTATTATTATTATCATTATTATTATTATTATTATTATTATTATTATTATTATTATTATTATTATTATCATCATGCATTCATTCATACATCCATTTGCTAAGCCGTTTAATCCTACTGGGGTCTCTGGGAAGCTGGAGTCTCTCTCACCTGACTCTAGATGAAGGCGGGGTACACCCTGAAGAGTTCACCAGTCCATTGCACCGCAAACACACACCGCCACCATTTAAACTCACACCTCGGAACAATTTGGAACAGCCATTTACCCTAATGTGCATGTGTTTGGACTGCGTGAGAAAATCAGAGTACCTGGTGGAAACCCATGCAAGCATAGGGAGAACATGAAAACGCCTTTTCCAAGCTTGGGACTCAAACCCACATTTTATTTTCCACCCTGTCTCAGCAACGTGAATAATTTAAATGATGCACCCCATCCCACACACACACACACACACACACTTCCTTACCTTTCTCCTGCTCCTACCAAACTGCCTTTATGTACAGACGCCGACTGCAATCATAACTCTGTGTTGATCGAGCGGGGATATTGGTCATGCTGGTGCTTTATTTTAAATTTCACAATCACTGCAGTCTACAGGTGCTGTTGTAAGAGGGCAGTCGGTGCTATTCTTAGCACAGTGCTATTAATAGGGCAAGTAACGAGTCCAGACATCTATCTAGCTTTAGTTCAAAACAGACACACACCTGCACACACAAAAACATGACTCATATCTAAAGAGACAGAGGTACACTTATGATTGTGTGCGGTGGTATGATGGGATAGAGGTACAGAGTGTCCCCGCTACTCTCTTTCGACGTCACATAATTATCCAGTTTTGTTCTGCCTACTTGCTGAATCCACATGAGTCAGTCGCAGAATTGCTTTGCTTTAGAGTCCACTAGGTCTGTCCTATTTAATTAACACAATTATATAACTACACCAAGTTGCAGGGTGTCAATCAAATGTCAAAGATATGCAGGATTTTGATTTCAAAAGGGGAAAAAATAATTATAAAAAAGTATAACAGGCTGCTTTGAGATTAATCCTGTACAAAAAGAAATAGAAATATGAAAAAGAAATAAAGAACGCTTAGTTAATCTTGCAAGGCAGAGCTAAATGAATGAACTTCTTTCAATGGAAAAGTATGCAGTCAAACAAAAATAACTTGTGATCTTGCACCCAACAGCTCATTAAGTCATAAATAACCAAACAGGCTGCAAGAATTCGAGATCCTAAAGCTCACGGCCAGAAAAGTATACAATGTGTATCACATGCTGAGAGGGCCATAGGCAAGATCTGAAACTGGTACTATAAAGTGTGACATTTATAATCCCTTTGTGACCGGTTTTGTTCATAATTTTTATGGATAGAATTTCTAGGCGCAGTCAAGGTGTTGAGGGGTTCTGGTTTGGTGGCC
>JAQMYF010000021.1:3487411-3499934 GCA_030014195.1 Neosilurus mollespiculum | reverse complement strand
GTGATAGGGAAGGCAAAAGTTGATGGGTGGGAATTGGAAACGACTAAATTAGGGAGAAAAATGGGGAAAAATCCAAATAAATAAATAAAGAATAAATGAATGAATGAATGAATGAAAGAATGACTTTTAGCGATAGACCTCATATTGGAAACATTATCCAATGAAGTGACGGAAGATAGAATCAAAAGGAACTCATACTGGAGAAAGGTGTCCATGTTGTAGTTTGGGTAGGATGCATTGTACACTTCACGCCCCATTTAATGTTTGAACCTACCGGAGAGCTGGAGCGAGTCTTTGTGTCGCTCACTTCCATCAAAATTGGAGGATGACCCATCATCATCTGAATATGAGCGATTAGCATCTCCCTAACGAATGAATGACAAGAAAACTATTAAGGAAGTGCAAGCAAATAGGGCAAAGTTCAAGAAGTAGCATGACCATCGACTGCAGTAGAACTTTTGTAGAGCTAAATTGTGGCAAATGTTTTTTTATTGGTTAACTTTTTATTTATTTATTAATATTACAATGTTATTGACATTTCTTGAGAAACAGCTAGCCGGGTTGCCTTGCCTCAGCCTGAAATCCCTCCACCAGAATGGCAACAAGTAGGTTAAAAAGCACATAATTTCCAAATGTCATAAGCGCCACGAAATAGAGAGCTGCCAGAGGAGAGGTGGAGGCCATGCCATTATACAACACCACGTTCCAATCCTCTTGGGTCAGGATCTACAGTGGATACAGATATACACAACATTCATATTATCTTGATGCTGAGTCACTGATGATATAATTCTAGATACTTTCACACTTGTAGTGTGCGTGCAATACCTGAAACACGGTCACTATGGCCCAAAGTAGAGAGTCAAAGTTTTTCCTGTCAGGGACCGTGTCTCCGGCATCCGTCTTCAGACTGAACTTGCATCCGAATATGTGCATTCCCAAGATACTGTAATGAGAAGGGTATAAGGACATCATATTGTTAAAACCAAATACATAAAAAAGTGACCTACTGTATCTCAGCCAACACTGGGTGAAGGCGGGGTACACCCTGTCCATCGCAGGGCCAACACACACAACCATTCACACTCAGGGAAATTTGAAACCACCAATTCGCCTAATGTGCATGTCTTTGGACTCTAGGATGAAACCAGAGTACCCGGAGGAAACCCACACAAGCACAGAGAGAACATGCAAACTCCACACGGAAGCGCCCGTGCCCGGGACTCAAACCCAGGACCTTCTTGCCTGCCGTGAGGCAGACGTGCTAACCACTACGCCACTGTGCCGCCACCATTGTTCTCGACGAACCAAGTCTAACATTGGTTGATAGATCGTTAGACCGTTAATAGATAGATATTGCCTCCACCAAGGTGGTTATGGTTATTTACACTTGGTTTGTGTGTTCGTTTGTTGATAGGGTAGTAAATTTTGATCGAAAAAGTCTCCATTAGATTTTGGAGATGATACGGATCAGATTCTGAATTCAGGATTCTTTAAAATTGCCCTAATAACTATATTCCCTAAACTGCATAATTCAAATTTCTGAACATGCGTTGTGTGTGTATGTGTGTGTGTGTGTGTGTGTGTGTGTGTGTGTGTGTGTACAATGATAATAGGTGATTATTTTTTTTCCTCTAGGTTTCTGGGTCAACATGACTGAACTAAGGGAGACAAAAGTAGACTTTCAGCTCCCTGTAGCAGCAGACTTTCAGCTCCCTGTAGCAGCAGGTGAGTGTGTGTGTGTGTGTGTGTGTGTGTGTGTGTGTGTGCACATGTGCCCAGTGAACTGAGACAAATAGAGAAAAGCCTGGACTCCATTTGTCTTCATAGCTCACCCAGTCTCTTTCCTTCTTTTTGTGTATATCCTTCCTCATTTCAACTCTTCCTGCCTCTTTACTCACATGACGCAGTCCTGCCTCCTCATGAGCTGATTTCCCATCAGTCCTTCACCCATTCCTGTTTCAGTCTGGGGAATCTTCTGTCTCTGTCTCTCTCAAGCTAAATAAGGCTTGAATTCCTGTTCTCACTCTAAAATCTCACTCCCAATCCTCATGCTTGTTGCCACCCCTGCTACCCCCTCCACCACCACTACACACCTGAAGATAAAGATGAAGAGCATGAGCAGCATGCAGAATGTGGCCACGTTATCCATGGTTTTCATTAGGACGACTAGCTGGCGGCGTAGAGCGGGCATGAAGCGCACCAGCTTTAAGACGCGCAGCAGCCTGAAGGTCCTCAACACGCTCAGACCGCCGTCGGACTGTCCAACAATCTCACACACGCTGCAGAAAGAGACAAAGAGAGAGCAAAAGAGACAAGGAGGGAGGGAGGGAGGGAGAGATGAATATGTTTGTTCTTGATTTTAAAGAAAGAAAAATACGAGAGCGAAGGAGAACAAAAGGAGAGAAAGAAAGTGACAGAGATAGAAAGACACAGATGGACAGTGGGTGTTTGAATGTGTATTTGAGTGTATAAAAAGCCAAAAGATAAAAAAAAAGGATACAACCACAAAAAAAGATATAAAAATAGATAAAATGCGAATATGTATTTCACAGAGATAGAATGAGGTATAAAAAGATGCATACTTCAAAGTTATCTGAAAGATGAAGGTATGATATAGATAGCATATTCCTGACATGATCTGGAAGTGCGGCGGGTGAGCTCCGAGCACATGTGCAATCAGGCGCATAAGAGCTGTTTCTCTTTAACTCTCTAAGAGTAATAGCGTATACTATATATAAACATAAAGAAAAGCAAACTAAAAGGAGAATTCATTTATTCATTCATTCATTCAGTCATCTTCTTCCACTTCTTCCAGGGTCGGGTCGCGGGGGCAGCAGCCTAAGCAGTGAGGTCCAGACGTCCCTCTCCTCAGCCACTTTCTCCAGCTCTTCCGGGGGGACGCCAAGGCGTTCCCAGATCAGCCGAGAGACGTAGTCCCTCCAGCGTGTTCTGGGTCGACCCCGGGGTCTCTTCCTGGTTGGACACGCCTGAAACACCACACCAGGGAGGCGTTCGGGAGGCATTATAATCGGATGCCCGAGCCACCTCAACTGGCTCCTCTCAATGTGCAGAACTTTTCACCCTATCTCTAAGAGAGAGACCTGCCACCCTGCGAAGGAAATTCATTTCAGCCGCTTGTATTTGCGATCTCGTTCTTTCGGTCACTACCCAAAGCTCGTTTTTATTTGACTTTTTTTATTTTATTTTTACATATTCTAGCCAAGACAGAGGCAGGTGAGGTAAGCTCTGTGCACTTGAAGCAGAAGAAACTGCTGTGTAGCTAATGGCGTCTGGTTAGTCGGCACTCATTTATTCATTCTTTTTCTAAGCCGCTTAATTCTAATTAGGGTCCCGTGAGGCTGGCGCCCATCTCAGCTAACTCTGGGCGAGGGTGGGGCACCATTGCTGGGCCAACACACATACAATTCTTCACACTCACTCTCACACCTAGGGGGATTTGGAACAACCAATTAGCAGACTGTATTTGGACTGCGAGAGGAAACCGGAGTACCCAGAGGAAACCCACACAAGAATGGGGAGAATTGCCCTTGCCAAGCCCGGGACTCGAACCCGAGACCTTCTTGTTGTGAGGTGGATGTGGTAACCACTATATCATTCCAATTTTTTTATTTCACACAAATATTTGTAATATTTTTCTCTACAATCTCTGGGATGAAGCTGCCACTGGCCAAACCGAATTCAGACGGAACAAATAGCCTTAACTCAGTTCCTTTGTGCTGTGATATAATGCTGAAAACCGCAACCAAAGCTTCCAAGCCAGCAATCAAACATGGACTGTTTGAGAATTCTGACATGAAGCTGAGATGAGCTTGAATAGTCTTATGTTATAATTATCACCTGGACTGGAATAGAGAGGAAAAGACCGCATTCCGCTTTCTTCTATCCAATTATAAAAATCACTGAGTCATGATGAGACAGGATTTAGGTTATTCTTCTGCAGGTGCTGTGCTTAAACACAACAATCATATGGCTATGTTTTGCATGCACTTCATTTCTACAGTGGGTTTTTCTCCAGGAAAAAAAGAAAAAAGAAAAAAAAAAAAAAAGACAAAACCAAGCGAGTGTTGTGTTGCGGATGTTTGTGACAGCTCAGTTCCACCGAGCCCGGCTTTCACCTGATGATAACGATGATGCCGTCAAAAATGTTGTACGGGTTGTGCAGGTAGTTGAAACAACCGAAGGCAGTCAGCTTCAGGATCATCTCCAAGGCAAACATGCTGGTGAAGACGATGTTGCAGATCTCCAAGACGTTAGTCAGCTCTTCCGGCTGTCAAAAAATAAATAAATAAAATGTAAAAAAATATGGATATGCATGGAGGAATAATAATACAGGGAGTTTTATTTTATTCCAAATTCTTTATCATTTTAAAAATTCCATTCATTCATTTAAATCATACTAGGGTCGTGGGGAGACTAGAGCCTATCTTAGCCATCTCCGGGCGAAAAGAGGGAACACACTAAACATCAGGGCAACACATTCACAACCACTTACACTCACACTCACACCAAGGGCAATTTGGAACTGCCAATTAGCCTAATGTGCACGTCTTTGGAATGTGGGAGAAAACCAGAGTACCCAGAGGAAACCCATGCAAGCGCAGAGTTCATACAGAAATGCTCTTGCCGAAATCGGGACTCGAACATGGGAGCTTCTTGCTGTAAGGTGGACAAATATTTAAACATGCAGCCAAAAAACATACGGACGCCCCATCACTATAAACTGGATTAGCTAACTCTTGTGCGCTAGCTGGTAACTGGAAGAATAATATTTATAATCATGGGTGAGGGTCATAAAAATCTGAGAAAGTATATTAGTTAGACATCATCAGTTATTTGGGATTGTTTTGAAAAAAAAAACACAGGTAACTTGATGTAAAAAAACAATCTGATATATTTTTTTAGCTCCCGCCCCTTGGCAGCTATAGGAATGGTCTCCGTCCATCCGTATGTCTGTCCGTCACACATTAGCTTCAGGACATTTACTTGCCGCGCGCTGAAGCTGGGGGCTTTCAAACTTAGTATGCTTGCTCGCTACTATGAGTGCTAGGAGGAGTTTGTGTGCAAGTGACCTTGACCTACTTTTCAAGGTCACAGATGCAAAACTGTATTAGGTTTCCGGATATTTACATGCCGCGTGCTGAAGCTGGGGCTTTCAAGCTTGCTGTGCTTGTTCTATATTGGCATATTATGAAATGGTACTTTCAGCGGGAGCATCTGGACCCCTGTGGTCTATTGTTTTTTGTTTTTGTTTTTGTTTTTTTAATAGGGATTTTAAGATATCACAGTTTAGGACAGCTCTGTGTTCTGACAGCTCATTGGTCTGACAGCTCTACTCATATAAGATGGGCACCTTGCTTAAATCAGTTGAGCACCCAACTCAGTTCAGTTGGGTTAGGGTTAGGGCTGTTGGACCAATGGGCTGTAACTGGCAGACCAATGGGGTGTCAAGATATAGGGCTGTAACCTCAAAGTGCAATATTGGTTGGAAAAAAAAAAGAATTCATCTGCAGTGGAATCCGACAGGTTTTTCGCACCGCACATACAGTACAGTTTATGACTGATGGGCTGAAAATAAAAAAGGCAAAGAAAGAAAGAAAGAAAGGAACCTCTTTGAAACAAATTACCTACTGTATGAAACCCAGTTAAATTCCTCCACTTTCATTTTTCTCATTATCACGCAGAACTCTCCCCACACACCTGAAGCACTTGGCACTTATTCAGAATGTGCACAATGAGCAGAACTTACTGCTTCAATTTATTCTTAGAGAAAAAGTCAGAGGGAAAATGAGAAAACTACTGCAAGAGCACAAGAAATTTCACGACAAAACAACACAACGGCTCGTCTTCAAGTTCTGCTCAGAACTTTGTGGCTTTACAAACATTTATAAGGAAGATTTTATTACGGAAGATACGACATTCCATTCCTTCCACTCAGCTGGCGCCTACGTCAGCCGACTCTGGGCGAGGGCGAGGGTACACGCTGAACAGCTCGCCAGACCATTGCAGGGCAACACACATACAACCATTCACACTCGCACTCACACGCATGTCTTTGGACTGTGGGAGGAAACCGGAGTTCCCGGAGGAAGCCGGTAAAAACGTAGGGAGAACATGCAAACTACGCACAGAAACACCCGAGCACAGGAATCGAACACAGCATGTGAGGTAGACGTGCTAACCACTATGCCACCGTGCCGCTCTATGAAATATAATAATAAATATAAATACAGGTTATAAATGGACTGCATCTCAGACAAAAGATTGATAAAACCAAGTGTCGTGGTCTCTGTGCTTTCAGCTTTCTTTGTCTCCCTGCGTCTTTGTCCTGTTATCAGACGATTCGCTCTCGCCGCAATCAATCCCCTTTGTCTATGAGACGGAGCAAAAGTATAAAAGGATCACAAACATGCTCGCTTATTAACCTAAAGACCCACAGGGTTTGGTGACAGGACTGGAAATGAGCTTCAGGTAGAATCAGGACCAGTGGAGAGAATGCAGAACATTCATTTTCTAAACCGCTTCATCCTAATTAGATCCTAATCCTAATAATTTTGTGAGGGCGGGCCGTTGCAGGGCCAACACACATACAACCATTCACTTCTCACACTCACACCTAGGAGCGAATTGGAACTGCCACTCAGCCTACTGTGCATGTTTTTTGATGGTGGGAGGAAACCGAAGTACCCAAAGGAAACCCACACAAGCACAGCTAGAACATGCAAATCCCACACAGTAACAACCGGAGCCCGGGAATCGGACCCGGGGCCTTCTTGGTGTGAGGCAACCATGCTAACCATGTGCTAACACTACCTCATTGGGTTCACAGCTTTTTAAATAATTTATTTATTTATACCGGCACACAACGAAATTCTTCATTCTGATTGGGCAAATGGATTCTGATTTTTCTGAAATGGATTCTGATTTTTCTGAAATGGATTCTGATTGGTCTTACTTGGAAGGAGTCTCCAGTGTCAGTTCGTTGTAGCAGACAGAAAGCTTGGTTTCAAAAGAAGTTAAACCCAAACTTAATAAAAGCTTACGTGCTTAGTTTATGTCTGTTCCTATTAAAACGCGCTGTTTCATGAAAGGCGGCATGGTGGTGTAGTGGTTAACACGTCCTACTCACAGCAAGAAGGTTTTGGGGTTCGGGTCCTGGGCTCAGTGAGGGCATTTATGTGTTGTTTGTATGGCCTCTCTATGCTTGTGTGGGTTTCCTCTGGGTGCTCCGGTTTCCTCCAGCAGTCCAAAGACATGCACATTAGGTTAACTGATTGTATCAAATTGCCACTAGGTGTGAGTGTGAGTGTAAATGGTGCCTGTGTGTTGCCCTGCAATGGTCTGGTAAGCTGTTCAGGGTGTACCCTTCCTTTGCTCAGTGTAGGCTGAGATAGGCTCCAGCCTCTCCGTGACCCTTGAAGGATTAATTGGTTCAGCAAATGCGTTTTAAACAAATTTATTACTGCATCGTGACCAGATATCATAATTGTACCAGAAGATCTGACCCTGATGACCATTTTAATGTGATGCTAATGTTATTAGCTTTAACCCACCCAAACCTATTAAGTGTCAATCACACAGCACACACATGGCACGCACGGGGGAGATAGATTATCTCTCATATTATTTTATTAACAACACAATAACAACCAAACTCTCCATCCAAACCCTCCTACTCTCATCCTCCTTCAGTTCTCATTAGGTCTGTGACTGTGCACGTGCGGGAGGGGCGCATTGATGACGCGTGCACGTGATGGAGGGGAGACGTGCCCCCCCAATGAATACGTGGTTACGCCCATTGCAATACGGAATGAATTTGCATATGAGTACATGGTGCGGTGTGTTTTTCCTTTTATATGTATGACCTGCAGAAAAATAAATTAAATCCTGTCTCATCATAACTCATGTGATTTTCATAATCAGATAAAAGAAAGCTGAATGCGGTCTTTTCCTCTCTATTGCAGTCCAAATGATAATTATAAGATAAGACTATTTAAGCTCATCTTTTATATGGAAGAACGGACTTAGAGTGTGTATGATTTGCATTTGCTCCTAGTTTTATTTCATTTAGATGTTCACTAGTTTATATCTGATTTGTTAGTTTAATATCTGTATACTGTTATTTTTACCATTAACTTTCCTTATAAGAACTGATGAATACACATCCTGCTCCAGTTCATCGTACACTTACTAGAGAGATATGACAGTATTTTTCGAACTAGTCAATGCAAACTATCAAGTTGATTTTTGCAGATTGCAACTTCACTATAAATAAAAACCACCTCATAATGAAAATATACATATGTTCGGGCTCCCGAGTGGCACATCGACAAGGTGTGTGACTATCAACCTGGAGAACGCAAGTTTGAATCCAGGTTGATGCTGCAGTCATCCATGACCGTGAGTGCATGGCTGAGCTCTCACCGGAGGGAGGGATGCCATATGCACCCCCGTCACTCACAGCAATCGTCAGCCAATCCATGGGCTTCTGTGAGCTCATCTGTACAAAAGGGACGAGTGTGTTAGGCCACCCCAAAATACGCATGTGCAGCAGTTCGTAAAGAGGCAGGTGGCAGCATGGCATGTCACGGAGGGGGTGTGTAGATGCTTACGCCCCTCCCTGGTTGGTGGTGGCCATATAGCCTTGATAGGGAGGCAACACTTGACGGTTGGGAATTGGATATGACTAAAATTAGAGGAGGGGGCAGTGGTGGCCTGGTGGTAGGGTGCCGGATTACTGATCTCAAGGTCAGGGGTTTGAACCCCACTATCAACGGGATTTCACCGCTGTCCCCCCAGTGCAGCTAACTGGGTTATTAAATGCCGGCCATGTCTCTCACTGTCTGTGGTTAGAGGAATGTAAAAGAACCATTGCTGATTTTCATCAAGAGACGGCTGCATTGCAGTCAGTGTGTTTCTGCCCTATGATGGCCTAGCGAGCTGTCCAGGGTGTACTCTGTCCTCGCCCAGAGTTGGCTGAGATGGGCGCCAGCCTAATTAGGATTAAGCAGTTCAGAAAATGAATGAATGAATGAATAAAATTAAAGGGGAAAACAGAGGTGGGGAATAAAATGTACAAATACGTGTGTTCATGTGTAACAGGAGAGTTTGGAAGGCTTACCTTTCATTTCGCTTCAAGCCACCACAGCATTTCATTTTTAAAGCATAAGGCCATCATTACCATCAGCTACTGCAGTTACTATGTAGCAATCTACCCTTAGTCCGTGAGTGAGTAACCTGACCACGGTGCTACTGAGGTGATCGAGAACCATCTCTCACAGTGTTCGCATTTGAATCATTACGGTTTTATACTTGTGATCAGATTTTTAAGGGAATGGAAACGTGAACAAATATTGTTGGGTTAACAAGAGAGCAGACGAAGAGAGATGCAAGTGTGTGTGTGTGTGTGTGTGTGTGTGTGTGTGTGTGTGTGTTTGTTAGGTTTTCTGAAAGTGTTTTATTGTGTGGTCTCAGGAGAGACAGCAGGGGTAGTTTGTTTGCTCTTCCCTCATCACTCACAAATCCACCAGAAGATTGTTACAATCAAGGGAGTCGAGAGTGCCAGTGTGTGTGTGTGTGTGTGTGTGTGTGTGTGTGTGTGTCTGTGTGTGTGTTTGTGTGTGTGTGTGTGTGTGTGTGTGTGTGAGAGTATGAGGTTACCTGTTCGTGATGTTCGATTCCCATGCTGATGGTATTGATGAGAATGGCAATCATGATGCCCCTGTTGAAGTACTTGCTCTCTACGATTCCCCACAGTTTAATCCTCATCTCCATCCACAGCTCTTTACATTTCCCCTTACACACCCTCTCTTCCTTCTGCTCTCCTGATTGGCCACCCTGTCCATCTGTGTCCTCCACTGTACCCTCCTCTGTCTCTTGACTGGCCGCCATCCCTGCAGGTCCTGCACCATCTCTGAGACATAGGGCCACACAGTGAGGACAGTCTTCTGAGATGTGTGGTGGGGTTAAATCATCAGCACCTTCAGGAGCAGCATGGTCAGGTTTCATGTGATGGGGACAGTGTGACCCTTGAGAGAAAATAAAAAAAAAGCAATGCATGACTAGCTAAGTACATGTCATCATTCGTGTTCACACATCCATGCATTCAACCCTCCATCAATTCATCCATGAAGCTATTAGACTTTTAATTCATTCACTCATTGCACCCCATTCCTCCATCCATTCATTTATTCATCCATATATCCATCCATGCATCAATCTATCCATCCACCCATCCATCCCTCCATCCATCCATCCATCCACCAACCCACCAATCCATCCATCCATTCATTTATTCATCCATCTATCCATCCATGCATCAATCTATCCATCCATCCATCCATCCCTCCCTCCATCCATCCATCTACCAACCCACCAATCCATCCATCCATCCACCAACCAACCCACCAACCCATCCATCCATTCATTCATCAATCCATCCATCCATCCATGCATCTATCCACTCATCCATCCATCCACCCATCCATCCATGCATTCACCAACCAACCCAACAATCCATCGATTCATCCATTTATTAATCAATCAATCAATCTATCCATCCATCCCTCCCTCCATCCATTCATCCATCCAACCCACTAATCCATCGATTCATTTATCCCTCCATCCATCCATCCATCCACTAACCAACCCACCAACCCAACAATCCATCCATCCATTCATTCATCAATCCATCCATCCATCCATCCATCCATCCATCCATCCACCCATCCATCCATCCTTCCTTCAATTCATCCATGAAGGTATTAGGCTTTTAATTCATTTCCACATTGCACACCAGCCATGCAATTTGTATTAGTATAAATCTCTTAATATAGCCACCTGTCCATCCATCACTAGCCTTCTTCCATCTATCCATCCATTCATCCATTTATCCATTATTCCATCCATCCATCTATTAATTCATCCACCAACCAACCCACCAATCCATCCATTCATTTATTCATCAATAAAGCCATCCATCCATCCATCCATCTATTTATCCATCCTTCCTTCCATCCATCCATCCATCCACCAACCAACCCACCAATCTATCCATTCATTAATTCATCAATAAAGCCATCCATCCATGAAGATATAAGGCTTTTAATTAATTTCCACATTGTACCCCAGGCATGCATCCATCATTTGTATTAGTATACATCTCTTAATATAGCCATCCATCCATCCATCCATCCATCTATCCATCCATCCATCCATCCATTCATCCAGCCAGATGGCCGGCCAGCTATCTCATCCCATTAATTTCCACATCATCTACTATCTTCATGTATTCGTGTACTGATTACTTCTTTGCTCCACATATCCCTCTTACCCTGATTTTGCCTCTGACTCCGTTCTCCCCCATTGACATTGGTTTGTGACTGGGTAGATGTGGTCTGTTGTCGTCGGAGTCTTAGAGCCCTAAAAAAGGCAGCAGTGCGGCGACGGGCTTTACGCAGTACGTGACAGGTGAGCTGGAACAGCTCCTCATAACAGTCCCCTGGTTCTGCCAGTGACGCCAGTGTGCTAGAGGACAGACAGCGGGCACGCTGCTCCTGCATCAGCTGGTGTTCACGTTGTTTCGTCTCCGAGAACTGAGTGGCTATGACCACTAGGCACAGGTTAATCATGAAGAAAGAGCCCACCTGATGAATAAAGGGAAGGAAAAAAGAGTGGATGAGGATTAGTTATGAGATTTATTCCACTCTTATTTAATATGCTTAGTAAGGAAAGGGATTAGGAGGACCGACAGACAGTCACCAAGAGAGCAAGAGAAAAAGTAAAAGAGATCAAGAAGACAGAAAACCAAGGGGAAAGAAGAAATGAATGCTGGATAATATAGGAGAAAGGAAGAAAAAGTGACAGTCAAAGGGAGAGAATGAAAGAAAAAAAGGATAAGTTTGCGAGACAGGGAAAAGGAGGACAGTCGTCTCAACAGCATCGCTAAAGATGAGCCAGAGAGGAGAGGACACCTGTTCAAGTGTCTTCCATCATAAATAAAGAAGATTAATGAACCCCACTGAGAATTCTGGGAAGAAATATTGAGTGTCGGAGACACGAGGAGGGTGATAAACAAAACAAAAATCATTAAAACAAAAACTTTTTTTTTATTTGTATTATTATTATTATTATTATCATGGAAATGGATGGAAATCAGTCTCAGAACAGAATACAGGTTCATTACAAGTCATCATTTTAATATCACACTTCATGGCATTGTCGGTTTAGTGTCGGTTTAGGAAATGTTTGGTTTTGGATTCTACCTGTTTACTTTTTTTTTTGCTTTTCTGGAAGGAAGAAAACACAAAGGCACAATTTAAAAAAATAAATAAAAATGCAAAATCTTACCAATCATCACATGTTAAGTGAGATCTTGGTATAATTTTTTTGATATTACAAATTATTCTTACTACTGTTACTACTACTACTACTACTATTATTATTATTATTATTATTATTATTATTATTATTATTATTATTATTATTATTATTCATTCATTCA
>JAQMYF010000021.1:3456693-3480781 GCA_030014195.1 Neosilurus mollespiculum | reverse complement strand
ATGTATTTTTGTTTTGCTAAAATGTATTTTTGTTTTCTTAAAATGTATTTTTGTTTTGCACTTCCCGGCCACCGTACAATTTAGAGTAGCCAATGTAGGAGGCCTGAGGAGTAAACCAGAGTACCTGGAAAACATGCAAGCACACAGAGAAAAAGCAAACTCCACACAGAAATACCCCGCTGGCCACAAGGCTCGAACCCAGGACAGTCTTACTGTGAGGCAAGAGGGCTAACCATGCTGCTTATTATTTCGCTTTTTGAAACCTTAAGCTAGGGAATAATTAGAAATACAGGTAAAAACACAGGGTGGGAGAGTGTTTGTCAACCAGTATTTACACATAGCTCCCATTACTGGAAGCCTCTCTGTGATAAAGACCTGAAGCTGATTTTTAAGTCTCCATTTGTTTCTCTGAGCTCTGAAACAAATGCTGATTGATTGACTGGGAAGTCAATGCTACTGTTTGAAAGCCCACCTATGGGAATTCACATAGATTTTAAATTATAGATAGTTTTAAGCAAGAGGTACCAGAACTGCAAGGTTGTTTCCACAGTCAAGGAACTGGTTCTCAGCAATGAAAACGCATTTGAAGGTGGCACCAACTCTTTGGCAGCTCAAGCCCAACTTATTTCAGGGGTAAAGTCAGCTCTATCTTAATACAAAAAACCTTAATACAAAAAACAAACAAACAACAAAAAAAAAAACCCAGAATAACCAAATTTAGAAGATATGTTTAGGTCATTTTAATTATTTCATAAATAGGCTAAACAAAAGGGCTAAATGGTCAAGTGGACTGGAGTCCTCCAAGTTTAACTTCTTGTGGAAAACAGTTTGACATTAGTGATGCAGGTAAAGCAAAAAGTATACATAAATGTAATGACATGGCTCTTGCATGGCATTCTAGACTTGAAAAAAATCCAATTGGTTTTTAGGATGTTCACAAGTTAACAACAGCACCAGCCCACCGGACAGCCCAGAACTCATTTCTGTTGGTGGAAATGGGCAAGAGTACTTTTCCACTCGCAAGTACCCGACCTGATGCTCATTCCTTCAGTGGAAACAATTTTGTGTTTCCACTGTGAAACAGACAGTCCTTGTTTCTGTTCCAGCATCAGAATTTATTAGTCTGGTAATATCAACAGGTTTAGTTTGTCACACAACAATCACAGCAATTTGGGATATTTTTGTGAAAGCCCATAAACCAATGTAATTTTTTAAAAATTATTTTATGAAAGGTGAAATAAACTTTGCACTTCAGAGAATAAAACAACTAATTTACTGCTAGTTTCACAAAATAAATCGGATCAACACTGCTTGTGCTAATGTTAAGGTGAATGCCATGCATTTTGTTATGCACACACAATTTAAAACTTAAAGCAACAAAATGTGTGTTTCATTTCATCGTGTGTTATGTTGAATTAATTCAAGTTGGATGGTAAAGTCAGGCAGCACAGTGGTATAGCATGTAGCATTATTGTATAGCATTATTGCCTCATGGTTCCAATTTTGGCAGCAAGGTGGTGTAGTGGTTAGCATGTCATAGCGAGTTTTTGTTTTTGGGTTCAATGCTTGGGTGTTTCTGTGAAGAGTTTGAACATTCTCCCAGTGCTTGCATGGGTTTCCTCTAGGTACTCCAACTTTGTCCCACAGTCCGAAGACATGCTGATTGGGCTAATTGGCTGTTCCAAATTGACCCTAGGAGTGAGTGTGAATGGTTGTGTGTATTTTGCCCTGCGATGGTCTGGCAAGCTGTTTAGGGTGTACTCCGCCATTGTCCACTGTCAGCTGAGATATGTACCTGCCTCCCTACCTCCTCCCATGTAGGATTAAGCGGTTTGGCAAAGTCAATGAGTGAGTTCCAAGGACCCTAATTTAATCCTGAAGCCAGGTTTCTTTTTCTGTAGACTTTCTCTGCATGTGATCTGTGGGCATTTGTTTTCATGCTTTTTTCTCAACTCACAAATGCATGCAGGGTTGGTTGCTCTAAATTGGATCTCTGATATAAATGTAAAAGTGGATGTATTGTGACTTGCACTGGACTGGCATTTCATCCAGAGTATAGTCTGAGCTCAGATCTAGTGTTCCCAAGTTTCCAAATCCACCATGACCCTAACTAGAAAAAGCAGCCCTGAACATGAATAAACTGTCAAAAGATAAAATTAAACCTGGCTCTTAATGAGACCTGAAAGTTGGAACTTGAAAACCCATCATATTTGTTACTCCATCTGATCAGTACATCTGCGAAATGGTTATTTAAAGGTGTCCATTCACTAGTGGATAACACAGTAACATTTTCAGAGTAAAATTAACTCTTTAAGAGTATATTTGTGTCCAATGGGCTCAAATATACTCTGAGAGAGTTAATTTTACACTGGTAGTTTTATCTTCGATTATCAGTTCATTTTGGGCAAAGGATTCCCAGAAAAACCACCCCAGCTCACAGGCTTAGTATCTCTTAGTCACCTGTTTTACATCTTGTTTTGGATTTGTACCTGTTTAAAATAACAGTAACAAGACCATGTGACTGGAGTATCAATTTTGGGCATACATGATAACTTGGCAGTGCAACACCGATTTGTAGAAAGTGGAAAAGTGTGGGATCGAGTGTTAAGAAACAGAAGAATGCATACAATTTCAAGAGAATAAAAAGAAGATGGCAGTGCTTACTAATACCATCTCACCTGTTGCAGGGTTCATAGACACTTGCAGCAGTGTCAAATGGAGTAAGCAAATGGTTATAGAAAGACATGTGGCTGATTCAATTTTGAATTCAAGAGATAACACTGTATTTGATGTTTGTTTAATATGCCTGGTAAGTGAATGCAGTGGTGGCTGAGTGTTTAAGACTCTAGGTTACTGATCTGAAGGTTTGGGATCAAGTCCCAAGCTGCCACTGTTGGGTCCTTGAGCAAGGCGCTTAACCTTTGATTGCTCAGTTGTAAAAAAAAAAAAAAAAATGAGCTGGAATCAGTGATGGTGTTTTTATTTTGTAGACACTGTTCAATTACATAGTGCCTTAAAAATCTCTCTCTCTCTCTCTCTCTCTCTCTCTCTCTCTCTCTCTCTCTCTCTAATATCTAGGCTCAGACATGGCTGTGTTTTGTCTGCTTTGTGGAAAACGCTTCCAGACTCAGAAGGCACTGCAAGGCCATATGGATGTCCACGCTGGTGTGCGTAGCTACATTTGCAGTGAGTGTGACCGAACTTTCCCAAGCCACACAGCTCTTAAACGCCACCTTCGTTCCCATACAGGTAAGTCTTTATCTACTTGGTTAAGAGGCCTAGGGAAGCTGAATTTAATTGCTGATATTTTCATTCCTTTTTTTTCCACAACTAATTTTTAAAATCCAGGGTTTAGACTACAGACAAATAGAAATCTAAAAACCCAATATTATGAGCCCAACCTCACACAAGCCCAGGACTGGTCTGACTTCAGTATGTAGACTGAGTGTTAATGTATGTATACTTGGCTTCATGTACATATGTAAAGGTGCATTCCCGTTTTCTGCCCGGTGTAAAGTGACCAGGGTAAAGCAGTTAGTGAAGATGAATGAATGCATATGAAAAAAAAAAAAAACAGAATCACAAACCCAATGTTAAATTACATTGTTTTAAAATGTAGGAATCTGGTGTTGATATTTTTCTGGTGCCAATACATAGGTGTCAAAGTGTGCATCTGCCCACATCATTTTGCTAAGCCTAGTATGTCAGTCTGATTCTGAAGCCTTGCTCCTCTCTACATTCTGCACATGTAGTGTCTTCTCATTAATATGCCATTCCTGTTCCCGCTCTGTTTCACTGGCAGGCCATTTGCAGACAGTGGCGGCTGTCTAATGTTCACAGCTGTGTTTGATAGGGCAGACAGAGACAAGTGAGCTAGATTGTTTATGGCACAGAAAGCTCTCTCAAGCTCCTTTTAGCTCATCTTTCAAGCCCCTTTAATGCCGTTTTGTCAGACCATTTGGTGTTGTTGTTTTTTTTTAATGGAAGCTTATTTTACTTTGAATTTTATACAGTGTTATGTGGATCTGTACTACTGAATAAACAAAGACATTGATGTTCTCACAGTTTTTGCCACAGCGGTCTTCTGACTGGCCACCTACTAACAAAAGATCAATACAGTAATGTAAAGTCTAATACACTAGAGTTCTCTGTATGTGCTGGGTAATTGACATTACCAGTGTGTGTTGAATCTTCCCAGGGCTGAGCGTTAGCACATTAACATGCCTGCGGCGTTGCGAGTCTGGCCGACCGGCTGCTCGCCTCAGCTCCATTAACTTTAATGACAGACAGGCTGCAGGGCTTTTTGCAAGGTACATCTGATCAGTTGAAGCAGGTACCTCAAGACTGCTGCTCTATATGTCATCATATATCTGGTCTCACAGGGCTTCGACCTGCCCTTCCTCTCCACTGTGATAAAAACCCCATTCATTTCAGACTGCTGCTATTACTAAGTGTGGAACTGAATGTGAACAGTATGCCATGATGTGCGTTGAGATTTTTTTTTTTTTTTTTTTTTTTGCATAGTCACTTAAGATGGGGGTTTACACCAAAGCATGACAGTACATAACAAGGAATGCAATTTATTTTGAGGCATGGCTGCCACTTGGACAGGAAGATAATGAAAAGCATGGGTCACTGCTGATGACTTACAATGTGGCCGGCTGTGCTGAGATGCATTAAATATTGGGAGCTTTATATGCCTGACTGCATCCCATGCTGGTGCCTAAGAAAATGATATAAGAAGCTGCTATTTAGCACATAAAAACAATTAGAAGCCAGCCAGGGCCAGTCAACACATACTGTAGCCAATTATCACAGATTATTTAAATTTTAAAACAAACAGCTATTAAGATATTAAAATTTCACAGGGATGTTTTGGGTAAAGTAAATGCTTTATTGTACAGTATAAATAAGCATGATGTCTCTGTGGAATAGGTGACCACCCATATGAGTGCGAGTTCTGTGGCAGCTGCTTTCGGGATGAGAGCACGCTGAAGGGCCACAAGCGCATCCACACTGGAGAGAAACCCTACGAATGCAACAGCTGCGGCAAAAGGTTCAGTCTTAAGCATCAGCTGGAGACACACTACCGTGTACATACAGGTCAGAACTCCAAATCCTCACGCATCCCTTCCCAGGTTGAGCATGCGGTCCAATATAGAAAATATTTTAGCCCTACAATTACCATTGCAGTAATAAGACAGCAAACTAAAAATCATGTTGAAACTACAGTGGATTTCCTGTGACACAGTTTGTACTTGACACAGTTATGGAAGCTCTCCTCAATCAACATAATTTAGTGTCACCCAAATGAGGATGGGTCTCCTGTTTCCCCTCAAGGTTTCTTCCTCATGTTGTCTCAGGAAGGTTTTTTTTTTTGCCACTATTCCTATAGGCTCATCAGGGGTGTATAGGACTTATTGAAAGCCTCATTTAAATTTTTAATTTAAATCAATATTTGTAAATTCATAATTAAATCTGTTTATTCTGTAAAGCTATTTTGTGATAATGCCAATTGTAAAAAGCTCTATAAAAATGAGATGTAATAAATATTATTAAAACACATTAATTCCCATTATGTGTCCCCTAATGCAGTAAATGTATAGGAAGCTATTAGAAAGTGGTTTTGAGAAACATGAATGATATATAAAAATATAGATACAGAAATTATATTAATGTAGAACATATGTGATATTTACAGTATATTTCACATACTTTTATAGAATGGTAAGCATGTTCGTTGTAATCATACTTTTATATGGGTTCAAGCTTGGGATGCTATTACCTAAATTTGCTTGTTGGTCTTGTGATGGCTCTGTGATCTTGGGTAACATATCAGACTCTGGTTGAGGTGGAATTACAGGCTGATTTATGTTCCTCTTCACTCTTCAATAAGGCAGATGCTAAGCCACCCTATCAGGTAACCTGTCAAGTAATTGACTTCTTTTTTGTCAAACAAGGCCGTGGCTCTAGACATTGTGCAAGTAAATAATGAGAGCAGAGAGGAGCTCCTAGCCAAAAGCCAGTAGCCCTGTAGGCAGCCAACAATGGAATCAGTGGCATTTGCACTCACTGTCAATAATAGATCGATAATCAATTTGCTGCTAACAATGATAGGCTGTCAGCTTACTTTGTTAAACTTTTTGTGACTTTCGCGGCATATTTACTGGTATATTTTGTTGGATATTTTGGTTGGATTTTATTAACAAAATATAGAAAGACTGTAAAATATTGTCTGTATTAATAAATACACATTATTTGCAGACTATGTTATGTACTTAGAAGTGCCATATTTGAAGCAGTGAATATTTAGTTAACTAAGCTTTACAAATCTCTGAACAATGTTTGTCACATTCACAAAGCAAACACACACACCCACACACACACACACACACACACACACACACACACACACACCACACAAGAACAATGCTTTGGTGTTGATATCCTGCCAACTGTTAAGAGACAGTGTCTAAATAAAAAGTTTTATTACTGTGATAGCAAAACATTTTTTTCATATGATCCACAGGTGAGAAGCCATTTGAGTGTAAGCTGTGCCACCAGCGCTCGCGTGACTACTCAGCCATGATCAAACACCTACGCACCCACAATGGAGCTTCGCCCTACCAGTGTACCATCTGCCAGGAGTATTGCCCCAGCCTCTCTGCCATGCAGAAACACATGAAAAGCCACAAGCCTGAGGATGTTCCTCCAGACTGGAGGATTGAGAAAACCTATATGTACCTATGCTATGTGTAAGTTAGAAAAAAAGAAAAAAAAAAACTTATGGCTCATTCACTCATTTTGCACCAAGCCTGGGCCAAAGATGGAAAAGGAAAGTATTCAAAGCTGTTGTGTTTTTTTTTTTTTTTTCTTTCTTTTTTCCCATGCCATTTCGTATGCAAGTGTTCAGATTTAGGAATATGAGCATATTCTTGCTTTGGTAAATGGAAGAACCCAATTCAACTTGTTATACTGAAAGTAATGATGTACTTTATAAAAATTCACAGTACCCATACATTTTAAAATTACACATGTATACAAATCCTTGACAAAAATTAACAAAACCGTTTTTGCGATGGCCACATATACAGAAAAATCAGATAAATGTGTGATAAGCAGAAAATATTATATTAAAAAAAGAATGAAAATAGAATATGTTCAGCAATACAGGCATATCACATAGCTTGCTATGAGTGTCTTAAACACTTACTGGTTGCCAGTTAATTACAGGTAAACTCTAATTATGCTATAGTGTGGTCACAAAATGTCAAGGGTGTTCAGGGGCATAGACTAATGACACTGTGCACTTCAACTGTGGTGATGTCATCACTACAATTTACTGAGTAGTCACAAATACAGACAGGGGATTTGGTTTGGTTGTGTACCATTCCCCTACCATTGAAAGTATAGAGTAGCAGGGATTGTCTCAGCATTTTACAGTTTATATGTTGTGCTTTGATTCACATTTACTGCTGTGGCAGCATGGTGGTGTGGCTACCTCACAGCAAAAAAGGGGCTCAGAATTCCAATCTTGAATGCCAGCTGGGGCCTGTGTGGGGTTCCCATGTTCTCCTTGTGCTGTGTAGGTTTCCTCTGGGTGCTCCAGTTTCCTTCCACATTACAAAGACATGTGGCCACTCTAAATTGGCCATAGATGTAGATGTGAGCGTGAATGAGTGTTCTTCTTTCAATGTTAGCCCTACAGTAGACTGGTGACCTGCCTCTTGCCTGAAGTTTGCTGGGATTGGCTCCAACTCCCCTGTGACTTGAGTGGATAAGATCTTTTTTGTTACGTGAATTACTTGTTCATTTTAGTACATTTTCTTTTGCTTGATTTTTTTGTATATTATACCCCAACACTGGTTCATCCACTAATGTTTGGTCAGGGGGTGGTGATTAATTTTCTATAACAGCAGCACTGATAGGTAAGATAAGGTAAATCACATCACAGGTTATATTAATGAGTTTGCTCGTATGACAGATGCTCTACATAAAAATGACAAAAAATGTTGGTGATATGGTGACATTTTCTATGTAGTAATCAAATGATATTTAAAATGAGTCTCCATGACCAGTGATAACAGTCAGTCAGTCAGTCAGTCAGTCAAAATTTGTAATTTTAAGCTTTCTGTCTTGTTGCGTTACTTGTCATATTATCTTCAA
The DNA here is from genome assembly GCA_030014195.1 of Neosilurus mollespiculum. Lineage (NCBI taxonomy): Eukaryota > Metazoa > Chordata > Actinopteri > Siluriformes > Plotosidae > Neosilurus > Neosilurus mollespiculum. The sequence continues at coordinate 3,472,615 of JAQMYF010000021.1, read as the reverse complement.
GAGGGTGAAAATGTAAAGGGGCAACTTTTTTATCTACTGTAATTTTAAGTAATAATAGTAACAACCTTGTTTCATGGATGTTCTGCATTAATGTAAGTATAAATGGATAAAAAAAGTATATTTGGTCAATCTTTAGTAAATACAAAAATGTTATCATTAAAAAATGTTGTGGTATAAGAGTAACAAAACACTTCAGGACATTTCAAGCTTCATTTAAAAAATATTTTCCTACAACAGCACACCCATTGTGTGTCTTGTGATTTATTAAGCTCCACCTAGGACAATGAATACCATACATTGGTTTAATTAGCCATAACACAATAATCACAACCTTCACCCACTGAGAGCTGCACAAAGATGGTCTTTGTATTAATATCAGGTTCAGCACTGTTAAATGTACAGACATATTAAAAAAATAGGTTCTCATCCTATATATTTTTTTTTCACAAGCAAACATTGCACTTTCTTTAATACAGTGCCTACAGATTACCATAATGCTTCACAAAAGACAGAAAATTTGCTTTTTCAATAATTTATTCAAAATATAATAAATATGTATTGATAAATTTGTGTATGTGTATGTATGTATGTATATATATATATATATATATATATATATATATATATATATGTGTGTGTGTGTGTGTGTGTGCCTGTCAGGCTGTCCATAGCGTACCAAGCGGACTTAAATGTATGATAAACTTAAGGCTGCTCTTTTTCCCTGGTGACTGATTTTTTTATTTTATTAATTTAATTCACGAACGTAGCTACAAAATGTCAGTATTATGTGTTATTTGTCGGAGTATCTCACCATCATTCGCAGGCACTGGATCAAGGATGAAATGTTTGCTTATTCAGATATGTGGGGGAAAAAAATCATCAATGTAATTTTTTTCCCCCACATGACTGTTTTCAGCCCTCTATGTGCTATTTCTTTATGGCTCTTTGTTTTGCACAAAAACACATTTGATTATGTTTATATTTTCCATAATCTTATTTGTTTTTAATTCTCAGCGGTTTTGATTTACTTGATTTACTTGATCATATTTATAATCCATATCAAATTTACCATTTTAAAATGAAACAGACCACATTTGATATTTTTCTTTCAAAAAAGTTAATTAAAATGTTTTGAGTTATGATATGAAGGTGATGCTCAAAAGTAAAAGTGTTGTCTTTTTATGTGAAAATGATTGTAATGTGAAATTGTCAAATGACATGCAGTTCTGCTAAGTACATAAATTGTGTTTCGAGTTATGTATGGAGGGAAAACATTTACTTGAGAAAATAAAAGAAAAAGACAAGCCAAATGTGGCACTTTGATAAGGAAAAAAATCCACATATTTTTGTATTCTGTAATGTGCAAAATTTGTCCACTTGTTTATAGTTGAGTAAGTTAAGTACTTTTACAGTAACTTTTGCATTGTGTTTGTTTTGGTGATACTTTTTGTGCCTCTTTTACAATGTTGACAATGTTCAGTAGTAGATGTTTGTAAAGCTTGTTCTGTGGTCACTGCTGCTGGCTATCAGTTTTACATTAATGATGATCTGCCAAGATCCACAGGCCTATCACAAAGCACAAAATACCTAACAGAAAATGCAGATTTTTTTTCCAGTTTGCTTGCATTGTGGTCACAACATATTCACTGTGAGATCCAAAATACATTATTATGCAGTTATATGCAGGTGTGTGTGTGTGTGTGTTTGTGTGTGTGTGTGTGTGTGTGTGTGTGTGTGTGTGTGTGTGTGTGTGAGAAAGGAATTATTGTGGTCAACTTGTTCAGTGGGTAAATACACTACTTATGAGGAGAGAAAATAATCTTTTTGAATACACACAAAATTTAATATTGTTCTAAAAACAAATGTAATAATTTTATTGCTTTATTAAGATATTATGTGTCCAGAAATACTCAAGGAAAATTAACTATGACAAACAGGGATGTCATTATCTGTCATTAATAAATATATTTGTTGTAACTGAACATGAGATCCTTTGTCTATAATAAACTTTAGGCAAAGAATAATAAATTACACTGTGAAAATGTTTGTCAGGCTAGCCTCTACAAAAAAAAAATCACTTTGATTCTATAGATGATCATGTTTGTCACATGGTAATGTGAGTAATATGATCTTATGTGAGCGTATATTTCAACCTGTAATGCAATGAAACTGCACATGTGAAATTAAAGATGTCTGATACCATTTGAATAATGTATTCATGTGAAAAATTACCATATGTGAAGTGTATAAAACACTTTTGTGTGTCTTTGCTATTAACGAGGATCTTTGTTGTATGATTTGCAATAAACCAGTATGCATAGCACAGAACTGACAAAATGGCATCCCTGAGTCACTGTGTTATATTTCGCCTCAACCTAAAAGCAGACATTCCCATTAATGCTCATTTATCTGTGCCATTCACATAACATTTGATATATAATCATAAAATTTGGTAAGACACAGAGAATCCATGTTGGACCAAATGAAATCAGCTTTTTTTTTTTTTTTTCAAATATAGATTATTATCATTGTCTTTTTTTAAAATTGATTTATAGTAATTGTATTTCAGTTCATTGTATTGTCTACCTCAGCACCAATTCTTTATATTAAACCCTAAAAGGTGCCCAATTACAACTGATCTGTTTTGTTCATATTGTTAATTGTGCATATATGTATTTTTTATTTTAGCTTTTGGAGGTTATTTCTATTAGGGATTGTTGTATTTTTTCAGTATTTAAAGCATAAAGTTGATATGCTGTCTTTTTCAACTGTGTGATGGTATTGATGCAGGTTGAGGTGTATTCCTTTCTCCTCTCTGGCTCAAACACAGCTCTGTGTTATTCTTAATGTTATATATGGGATGTGGAAAATTAATAAATATCTAAAAGAGTCTGCAAGCAGCAAGTGTTTCTTTACAGTGGGTTTTCCTATGTGAAGATTTGTTCTGAGACTGATATATTTAAGAGTGGTATGGTGGTTAGCATTGTCAGCTCACAGCAAAAATGCTTTATACTCAAGCCTCATGGTTGCTGTGAGGCTGTAAGCCAAACAGGCTATTAGTCATATTCGACAAGCAGGAGTGGAATAACTGTTTTATTCTATCCTGTGGATATTATTATTGCATTCAAATTCTTAAAAATTAATATCTATGTATGTATGTATATGTGTGTGTATATATATATATATATACATACACACACACACACACACACACACACACACACACACACACACACACACACACATTAGAGACCAAATGTACCTCTAATTATATGAGTAATAAAAGTATATATAAGTAATAAATAAGTTAAATTAGCAGTTGTGGTGTAGTCTCTCTCTCTCTTTCTCTCTCACTCTCTCTCTCTCTCTCTCTCTCTCTCTATATATATATATATATATATATATATATATATATATATATATATAGTATCTATCATACTGTCTAAACCCCTGTGTACGTTACTATAGAATCAATGAAATATAAGAGCAAGCGCATTAATATAAACATGCAGCCAGGTCTAGTGTCAAAAACATCTAACTAACATCTTCTGGTCCATCAGAATTCACAAGCCATCCAATACAATTTACAGAGGCGCCATGGAGGTGTAGTGGTTAGCACATCCGCCTCACAGCAAGAAGGTCCTGGGTTCAGCGAGGGTGTTTCTGTGTGGTGTTTGAATGTTCTCCCCATGCTTGTGTGGGTTTCCTTAGGATATTCTGGTTTCCTACGACAGTCCAAAGACATGCACATTAAGCCGCGATTTCATTTGGGCGATAACGCCCAATAGTGGCCACGATTCGATAAATTTTTAGGTCAGGAGCGAGCATGAGGGGTCTGCGACAAATATCATCGACTGTCAGTGAGGAATCCACCCACTGTGGACAATCGTCTGGTATTCTGAAACCTGTTGGACGATTACTCATGATAATCTACTAATCGGTGACTGTCGCCAACTACCTTTACATTTACAGCATTTGGCAGACACCCTTATCCAGAGTGACTTAAAATGAGCACTTTTTTTTTTTTTCACAACACACGGTTAACAGAGTTGCTCAAGGCCCCAACAGTGGTGGCACTGGGGATTGAACCCCCAACCTTCAGATCAGTAACCCATTGCATTAACCAGTGAGCCACAACTGCCCTGTCAATCAGCCAATTATATTGCTGACAGTCTGAGACTATTGTGGTCGATCACAGATAGTCGCAGATAGTTTAGGACTTAGTTGCAGATGGTCTCAGACATAGTTGCCGATCATCAGGGATTTTCATCTGGGCATTATTTTATTTGAGTCATTTAGGATAGCACCAGTTTGGTCCGTGACTACGGTCGCTGATTGTAGCCAACAAAATCTCAGACCGTCTCTGACAATCCGCAACTGTCCGTGACTGTCTGCAGCCATGTCGGCGACAATAGTTGGGGAAAGTTAGTGATATGGTCGCCAACTGCAAAGAAGACAGTAAAAAAGGGTTTCCAACCACTGCCGAACATCGCAGATCATCACTGACCGTCTCCAACTCAAAAAAATCACGGGCAGTCGCTAAAGAATCGCTCAAATGAGATCGGGCCTTTAGGCTAATTGGCTGTTCCAGTTTGCCACTAGGTGTGGATAAGAGTGTAAATGGTTGTGTGTGTGTTGGCCCTAAGATGGTCTGGCAAGCCGTCCAGGGTGTACCCTGCCATCCTCCAGTGTCGGCTGAGATGTCGGCTCAGAGTTCCTGTGACCATAGTAAGATAAAGCAGTTCAGCAAATGATTGAAGACATGAATTTCACAGAAAGCCCTAGAGTGCAGAACTACTGCACACTGCACATTTTCTCTCTGTGATACGCAGTGATGTTTCCATGATCTTCACTGATGTTTAACTCTTTTTCCTTCCGCCCTCAAGCGTGATGCAGTACCCATTACCCAACGCTCCCATGTTTTATTCCTTTCATTTTCCGCAGCGAAAGAGAAAAAGGTTGAGTGTCACTCTTGTTTGATCCTGAAGATTAAGCCTCCCAGGTGAGCGCTGTGGCAAGGAGTGCCTTTATGATGCTACCAAGTGTGTTTGCGCATGCATGTGTGAGTCCCTGGGCTCCGATTTGGCTCGACATGAGGCAGCTAGCTAAGACATGACTGATGTCTTCAATTTAAACCTACTGCTTGCAGATTTAAAACAGCCAACTGGGTGCACCTTGTGTATTAATGTGAGTGATAATGAAGGATTACTGCAAAGAATAGATCTGTTCAGAATTAGGCCTGGTTGATTTCTGTTACATCAAGCGGAATATATCCACGTAATACATGTATACTCTTGGGATATTAACCAAGGTGATCTCTAAATGGACTTAAAATGACCCTACCAACTGACAAGCCTTTGCAAAAAGGCAATAAACTACTTAACTAATTCAATTAAAAAACAAACAAAAAAAGATTAAACGGGTTGGCAAAGGGATGCCTGGAGGGCATGGTGACTCAAGAGCTAACACTGTTGCCTTACACAGAATGAATCTTGTGGCCAACAAGTGCTTTTCTATGTGAAGTCTGCATGTTCTCCAGGTTTCCTCTGGGTACTCTGGTTTTCTGCCATTAAAAAAAAGAAAGAAAAAAAAGAAAAGATGCAGAACTTTAGAAATCCCAGACATGGGTAGAGGTTTGTGACATAGAGGCTTGGGAAAGCCAGGCCTAATACAGGTGGCAACTTGATGAAAAACAACATAATTGTATAACCCCAATTCCCAAAAAGTTGGTAGGATGTGTAAAATGAAAATGCAATTCACAGAGATGCAGGCTTTTGAACTGAGCACTGATAGCAAACAGGATAGAAGCGGCGTGCACGTTTTTAAAATTTTTTCCAATTTCAGTTTGACCCACAGAACAGTTTTCAGTCTTCCGACCTCAGTCGAGTGTAAATGCGCTGTGGTCCAGAGAAGGGGACAACATTTCTGGATCATGTAAACATATGGCTTTTTTAATGTAAACCAGCAATTGTGGATGGCACAGCAAACTGTATTCACAAACATTGATTTTTGGAAGTGCTCCTGAGCCCATGCAGTGATTTCCAAGACAGAACGTGCCTGTTTTAATGAAGTGCAACCTGAGGGCCTGAAAATCTTAGACATCAACTACTCACTTTAAGCCAACTGATATGTTTTATTTTCTCTATTCTGAGTAAAATATCAGCTTAAATGCTTTGCAGTATTATTTGTATTTGTATTAACATTTTACATGGCGTACTAACTTTTTTGGAATTGTGATTTTAAAAAGAAATCGTGCCCCAAGAGCCAGAGTCAGTAGCCGAGGATCGGTCCGACAGAACCCATACCTTTGGCTGCAATTGCACCCTGCCCCTATAGCCCCTCCCACAGGTGGTGGGTCCATGGGAGGGCGGGCCTATATCTTCTCTTCGGGCTTCTCCCACTACCCGACCCCGGACCAAGTGGAAGAAGATGATGATGATGGTGATGATGATGATGATGAAAAAGAAATGTATGCAAGGTAATTTACCACCTGAAAACCCTAGCAATGTTTGTTTTTTTTGTTTTTGTTTTTTCTTAAGCTAATTGTGCAGTTGTATGCTTCTAGACAAGTAAACAAATGCCCTGGAACATCTAAGGAAAAACAAAACAATGTATAAATAGACAGAAATCATAAGAACCAAAATGCTCATGAACACAAAATGTTTTTGATTGTGAATTGACCGTCCCATTCATTCCATTCGCAAGACGCAAGTAAGTTTGATTGAAAACCCGCTGGGCTGATGGATTTCGGATGTCACACCTGTACCACCCTCATCAGCAGAATCCTGGCCATGGAAATAGCAACAGAGAACAAGGAGGAAGTAGCTTCCGCCCATCCATTAGAAACAAGTCGGTGTTATACCAGGAAATTACACCTTTCCGTGCATGTAAATAAAGCCTGGAACAATGAGGTTTCCAGGAGCATCCTGTTTTACAGCATCATGTCTGAATGATGATAATTACTAAATGATTTGAATGATGATAACTAAAAGATTTGAGTCCCGGGCTAGTGCAGGGGCAACCTGTGTGGAGTTTGCATGTTCTCCTCGTGCTCGGTGGGTTTCCTCCAGTTACTCCAGTTTTCTCCAAAAGTCCAAAGACATGCGCATATTAGGCTAACTGGTTGTTCTAGATTGTACCTAAATATGAGTGTGAATGCTTGTGTGTATTTGCCCTGCGAAGGACTGGTGAGCTGTTGAGGGTGTACCGCGCCTTCACACAGAGTCGGCTAAGATAGGCTCCAACTCTAATAAGATTAAACAGCTCAGCAACTGAATGAATGAATGTATTGCTTTCCTTTATGAAAGGTGGTCTAATAAATTTGTGAAACACTATATGACGCCTTCGTCCAGAGTCGGCTGAGACGGGCTGCAGCCTGCCAGCAAATCCTAGTAGAATTAAGCAGTTTGGAAAATGACTGGATGAACGAATGAATGAAATGGATCCTGATAGATAACTAGCGTGTGTCCACAAACACACAGAGGGGAGTATCTGTCATGTTTGTATATTCTGTCACGTGCACATATATTTTTTCACCATTTTCAGTGCATCTCCATGGTGCAGGCTATTTGCATGTAGATGACAAACCTGGTGGTTTCATCTTGGCAGGCAAATCCTTGCATATATATATATATATATATCACATAATAGTATCCAACAACCACAACAACAAAGCATTTAATTTCATGTTTGGTTGAATGGAAGAAACGCCATTTTTGACTTACTATGATTAGCAAGATGAAGTAGATAAAGTTGTAGAAGGAGTGTGCGTCCATCACGTAATACATGATCTCCACCCAACCCTCCAGAGTTATGACCTGAACACAAATGTTTACACAAAGAGACACAGGGACAGTCATGAAAATCATTGTTTGTCTGCACCAAGGTGCTTGGCCAAGCTACGAAAAAAGCTTTAGAGCTTCAAATTGTTCAACTTGAGCCTTTTCGTGATGCATTTTCCTCTGAGGCGGCCACATTATTAATTCTGCACATCACGTTTGCTGCATTTAGCCTGGCATTGCTTGGGTTTGTTGTGCACAGCAATTCTGTGTGGCGCTCACTGACTGCACTTTATTATTCATACCCACACTAAGAGCACAACAGTGAGGTGTTTATAAAGGCTGGAAGCTTGAGAACACCCTGACGCTTTGAGTCAATCAAGCTAACTCATTTATTTAGCACCTGCCTTGTAACTGCTTTGTAAATGATTGAAATAACATCCAGCAGCTGCTCGCCACTTAAGAGGGTGTTAGGTAAAATAATATTTTAAAAAATGTTTTTTTTTTTTATTAAAGGTTTATTCCCACAAATGTAATCAAGGACTTGTGTGACAAAATAAGGTTATTAAAAAAAATCTCAAGGGCATTTCTTCATGAGCTACATCACCGATTAAATATGTGGGTAGGTCTTTCCGCACGCACACACACACACACAAATAATAAAATAAAAAATCTTGTTGCTCAAGTGGTACAGAATTACATGAATCCTCATCTGTAAAGACAATCCCATAATGCTGTTTCCTGAACAAGAGTCAGGGGACTAGTTAACAAATAAACGCTAACTGCATATCCCTTTGCTAACGCTTCATTTTCTGTTTTGATTACCAGGCATACACTGCTGAAGCCTTCATTCCCTTCATGCAACCCTTTCCACATTTTCTAGTTTTGCAAACTGAAATTGAATTGAACACATATCGCAAAGGTTCATTTGTAAAAGCAGACATTTTTTGGTTGCACAAAAGGTTCGCCCAACTGACTCGGTATGCAAAATATAGGTCTTTTAACTGCATCTTTCATCTGCAGTTTACCTATTCATCTTAGCAAAATTGCATAAGATGAATAGAGCCTGTTGATTAACAGCAATTTTCAAGTCTCGCCACCGATTTCCATCTCAATACGTTGGCGGGGGATGGTGGTGGGGGGATAGAGGTTGTCTGGTCTTAACGTATTTTTGTATAAATTCAAGTTCTTGGATTTGCACCACTTTTTATTCCCTGATTTTTCTTAAGGTGAGGAAATCAGATATCCACGGGAAACTCGGGGTACAGCTGCTGCTTCTCTGCATTGAAGGGAATCAGTTGAGGTGGTTCGGGCACCTGATTGGCATGCCTCCTGGTTGCCTCCGTTTAGAGGTGTTCCAGGCATGTCCAACTTGGAGGAGGCCCCAGGGTATACCCAGAACTTGCTAGAGGAATTATATATACCTTCTGGCCTGGGAACCCCTTGGGATCCCCCAGGAGGAGCAAGAGAGTGCCGTTGGGGAGAGAGATGCCTGGGTTTCCCTCCTAGACCTATTGCCTCTGACCTCGAATAAGCAGAAGAAAATGGTTGGATAATTTTTATGACCAATTCCCACCCAATAACTTTAGACTTCCTAGCTTGTGACATGTGATACTGCCACCCTCATCTTTACAGACTGCTTGTGCATGTGTATTCAGGGGTGGCTTAACATACTTGGAGGCAAAGAGCTATATGTTCCCTTTAATGCATAAGTCCACCGACATCTATAATTGACTGGTAATCACTGTATGTGACAGGGAGGTGAGCGTATACCATCCCACCCTTCTGTGATAGCTCGATCAATCAGCTACCATGGACTCCGACCACTGATGGCTATGTGCATCAACCTGGATTCGAATTTGTGATCTCCAGATTGATAGTCATGGATCTTCTTGGATGAGCCCAGGATTTGCACCACTTTTGAATCCCAGTCTCATGTCAATTGCACACTGGTACAGGTTCTCTTTTTCGATTGCCCTGTATTTGGCTTCTTCCATTTCTCCTTCAGCGCTGACCAGTTTGCTAGCATCGTGCGTCCACCAGCATCGTGACACGTAGCCTGGAAGTTCACAGATAATCTCTCTTAAGGGAGCACCAGCAGGAGGGGTCAGGACAGAGTTGCTGAGTTTCAGAGTAGAACTGCTTGACATATCACTGTCAAATTTTCAGCAATTTAGAGCTAAAAGCTGAAATGAGTTTATGGAAAGGTCATTGTAGGTGAAGTCCAAGGTGAGCAATGGCCACCAATTGTTGGTCACCAACTGGCCAGCAAAATGGCCACCAATTGTTTATAATGCTTCGGTAGCCGCTGGTGCGATTCCACCACTGTTGGCCTATAGTTTTTTTCGCGATCATGACAATTTGTTTGCACACAGCTGGACACAATTCAACTAATTATGTGACTTCTGATGGTAACATCTCGCATCAAAACTGGATGAGGGGATTCACAATAACATGGAAAATAACTAGCAAACTGATTTCCGCCCACTTTAATATTATCAGCCACTGAGTAGGTGATGTTGTCATTGAATCCCAATCGGCACATTTTGTTTCCAGGTTATAAAACTCTAGGCTGCAAGACAAATACATTCTGGAGTGTTTACGTGGATCTCTTAATGGTATAATATTCATTGTTTCTATACTAGCGGTCAGTATGCTAGTTATGTTTCGGTTGTCATTGGCAGATTGTATTTTTCATACAGGCTGTACATTAAAAACACTACATGCCCAAGCCCACCTGAAAGATCACGATCCACGCGTAGCCAATGTTGTCAAAGTTAATGGCACCCTTGTGCGGATTGGAGTAGCCTGTACGGCACTGGGTGTAATAGCGGTTCCAGTTGACACACAAGCCTGGCACAGCACCCATGCTGGCATTGAGGAGAGGATCAGCTGCCAGGCCCAAGGTCTGTAGGTGCAGAGCATCCTCCACATCTAAACAACACTCACTACCTCCTTCACGTCGTGCAGGAACATCGCTGCATGACATGATTCCGTTATCCTGAGGCAGTGAGCAGATGAAGGGCCGCTCATCTTCCTCATCGGGAGAGTAGTAGGGAGTGGGCAGGGCCATTCCTGTTGATCTGTAAAAGAGATTTATGATCATAGACAGAAAAATAGGTAGACATAATATTTAAGAGGGTGTCAAATAAAAGCATTAGCATTTAGTAGCACTGTGTGGTATCAGAGAACAGTTTCGTGCTTTGTTCACATGACATACACTGTCACTCTAACAACGACCTTTGCCATATAGCATTTATTAATGCACAGGGGTCACAAGCAAGTTTAATTCCCAGAATATTTTGCTCACTACCAATTTAATCAAGGAATTTAGGCGCTTAAGGAGTTCAAAGAAGCACTCTGTTGTTTAAAAGAGTTTGCATGTACCCCCTGTGTTTGTGTGGGTTTCCTCTGGGTACTCCAGTTTCCTCCCACAGCCCAAAGACATGCATATTAGGCTGGCTGGCTGTTTCAAACTGCCTGTAGTTGTGATTGTGAGTGTAAATGGTTGTGTATGCGTGTTGCCCTGCAATGGTCTGGCAAGCTATTCAGGGTGTACCTCACCAGTGTCAGCTGAGAGAGGCACCAGCCTCCCTGCGACCCGAGTAGTGGGGTTAAGTGGTTCAACAAATGAGTGAGTGACAAAATATAAGGATGTATAATAGAAGTTAAAGAAATGAACATGGGATTATTTCTCCGGAAAAAAAAGATAATACAAAAACACTACGAGACCCGACTTCTAGTACTTGACCTAGTTTTCTCTTTAATATAATTTAACAAAATAATAAAATTGCTGTGACAACTTGTACGAATACTGAAAAAAAAAATAGAGCTTACAGTTACTTCAGGATGCAGTGAAAAGTAGAACTGAAGAAGTTGAACTGGCAGAATCTTTGCCACACAAATATATATGACACTTCATTCATTTATTCATATTCTAAGCTGCTTTATCCTAAATAGGGTTGCGGGAGGCTGGCGCCCATCTCCGCCAAAACTGGGTGAGGGCGAGGTACACCCTGGACAGCTCGCCAGGCCATCACAGGGCCAAGACTCAAACAACCATTCACACTTACACTCACACCTCTGGGCGATTTGGAACAGCCAATTAGCCTACCGTGCATGTTTTTGGGCTGTCGGAGGAAACTGGAGTACCCAGAGGAAACCAATGCAAGCACAGGGAGAACATGCATACTCCACACAGAAATGGCTGTGAGGCGGACGTGCTAACCACTGCACCACCATGCTGCCTATATAGCACTTTTACTATGTTAATTGCACGAGCCCCAGTTGGAAAAGCTAATACGCAACAAATTCAAAACAATCTGCCGTTCCATATGTAAAAATCGATGAGAAAATAGTTCTGAGAAATATGATTGATATGTCCATTAACGTAGAGATTAAAAAAAAAAAAAAAAAAAAATCTCAGATTTGTATTTTATTTATATACTGTATGAGTAACAGAGTTGAAAGCAACAAAACGTGGTTAGCTAGCATCCATGCTAATGACATGAGCGCACTGAGGTCATTCTGATGAATTATTAACTTATTTTTAATCTGTTTCGCAGGATATAAGAATGCAAGCCTAATGCATAAAGGGGAATAAAAATGAGACAAGAAGTACAATTTATAGATTTGAAGCTATATTACTAACTGCACATAACTACCTATCACCTTCACTCACAGGATGGACTCCAACAGAGCTGTCAGTCATCACCATGTCATCACACAGCAGGGTTTGGAACACATTAGAGGTCACTGAGGTATTGAACTCTCCCGAAACATCAGATGCGGAACAGATAATCACTCAAAATGACTCTGAATTTATGACATGAGCAGACACCAATCAATCAAGGTGTTAAGCCTGGATAAGATCAGGCTGGATTACAGCATACTTTAATTATAATAATAAGAGATAAAGGAAAATAGCAGTGGAGCAAAGCGCAGCAGTGGAAATCAGTATGCAGAGTGTGCCATGCCCTGTAAGAATGTTAGTAGATTTATTTATTTATTTATTTATTTAGGGCGGCACGGTGGCACAGTGTTTAGCACGTCCACCTCACAGCAAGAAGGCCCTGGGTTTGACTGGTAATTCCCGTGCTCGGGCGTTTCTGTGTGGAATGTGTTTGCATGTTCCCCCGTGTGTTTGCATGGGTTTCCTCTGGGTATTCCGGTTTCCCCCCACAGTCCAAAAACATGGACGACATGCTAATGCTGTTCCAAATCACCCCTAGGTGTGAGTTTGAGTGTGAATGGTTGTGTGTTTTGCCCTGCAATGGCCTATCAAACTGTCTAGGGTGTACCTCGCCCTTGCCCAGAGTCGGCTGAGATGGGCACCAGCCTTCCCGCCACAGTAATAGGGATTAAGCGTCTTAGAGAATGGATTTATTTATTCGTTTAATAAATAAATAATAATAATTGAATGAATGGATAATAATAATAATAATAATAATAATAATAATAATAATAATAATAATAATAATTCATCCATTCATTCATTCATTTTCTGAACCGCTTAATCCTAATCGCGGGGAGGCTGGCGCCCATCTCAGCCGACTTTGGGAATAATAATAATAATAATAATAATAATAAAGAAAATTGCTTTATATATGACTTATTTAAATTTTCTAGAACTTGTATGTGTCAGGAAGGTAAAGAGGATGACTACCGGTCAAACATTTTAGAACACCCCAATTTTCTTTCCCACTTTTATAAAATGTAAGCAGTTTAAGTCCACTGAATGACCCGAAAGGAAACGAAGGTAGGCAATATGTCAGAACTACCTTAGAAAAAAATATACAAGAATAACATGGTGGGCTTAAAATCATGAAATACCAGCACACTCTCCAGACTTAAACCCCTTTATGTCCCGGGTTCGAGTCCCGGGCTCGGGCATTTCTGTGTGGAGTTTGCATGTTCTCCTCGTGGTTGCATGGGTTTCCTCCAGGTACCCTAGTTTTCTTCCACAATCCAAAGATACGCACGCTAGGCTAATTATCTGTTTCCAATCGCCCCTAGATGTGAATGCGAGTGTGAATGTGAATGCGAGTGTGAATGTGAGTGTGAATGTGAGTGTGTGTGCCGGCCCTGCAGTGAATTGGTGAGCTGTTCAGGGTGTCCCATGCCTTCGTCCAGAGTTGACTGAGATAAGGTTCAGCCTCTCTACGACCCTAATAGAATTTTGAGTTTTAGCAAATGAGTGAATGCTTTAATTTTAGAGTACGCTGAAAAATTAAAATGTGTGAATTTTAATAATTGAGGTGTTCTAAAACTTTTGACCAATAGTATAAATGCAGATAATTTAATAAATTAAAAAACAACAAATGACACAAATCCATCGTGTTGGCAACTGTGGTAAAACACAGGCGATGACTTCAGGCAATCAGCAAACAGCCACCGTTAGGCAAAATACAAAATACAAAAATTAGGAATAAAACAAAATAAAAACAAGAACTTAAAAACAAAAATTAAAGTCTTGGGCATGTTACACATTCCCTACATATATACTTTATAATCAACTGCTGTGTGTGTATAATTAGAAGTCCCATGAATGTGAACATGACATGTGGCAGCCATGTTTGTTCACTGCAATGCATTCTGGGCAATGTAGACCAATGTCTACTTAAGCAAAACCCTTTTTTTTTTTTGATTGTTTGTTTTTTTTGTGCGCGCACACGCTTGTGTGTGTGTATATGTGCCATAAGTATTAAAATATAAATTAACAGATGCAAAGCCACATGTTCTGCCAGTAGAGACATGCATGCACTCACGTTTAATCAGACAGAACGAAATACTAGAGGTCACCCAGCAAGAACAGGACCCACACTTGCCTACATAATTGCAGTGAACTTTGATTGGTTGCTTTGATTCCAAGTTTCAAATGACACTTAGATTGAAGTCTCTAGAGATCCCTCATGCCCACATCTTCATCCATCTTCTTACATACTGTACTTCAACATAACCATTACACAAGACACACCAAGGTCAGAACAACAATTTACCCATCAGCCCCTTCACTGCCACATTACCCTCACAATGTGACATACAAGCCAGACGAATGAAAATGAAGAGAGAGAGAGATTAAAGCAGTGGCATATCACAAACGTCTAGCAACATTATGCTCCAGACACACACACACACACACACACACACACACACACACACACCACCACCACCACCACCACCACAGCATGAGCAACTATAACCCCATTATGATTTCTGCCTCATTTCATCCAGACACCCAACCAAATGCTTCTAGAGTTACTCTTTAGCCTCTTGAGTTGAGGCCAGTTTTGTGAAATACCAACACAACTACCCAGCCCCTTCCCCCACCCCCAGGAGTGCATTTGAACCAGGAGTTGATGTGTTAGAATGGATCCCACATAGCTGAGCAGTTTTCGACCATAATAGAAAACAAATTTGTTGCCCCATTGACTTTGATCGAGAATAA
This sequence comes from Neosilurus mollespiculum, assembly GCA_030014195.1. NCBI lineage: Eukaryota > Metazoa > Chordata > Actinopteri > Siluriformes > Plotosidae > Neosilurus > Neosilurus mollespiculum. The sequence goes on along the minus strand of JAQMYF010000021.1, from coordinate 3,457,390 downwards.
CTGGAGATGGCAAATTCCATTTTTCATATCAATCCTGTGACAGAAAAAAAAAAAAAAAAAACTTGGTTCAGCCAAAGTAAAAGGCACTGCCACCCAAGCAGTACAATGATTCCCATAATTCCTTTCCAGATAGAAGTTAAAGCCCTCACCATCCGTACAGAAATTAAACCGGTGAAATACATAGCACCCTATTTCCGGTGATTTACATTTATTTATTTGTGAGGCGCTTTTATAAATGAGATGGGATCTAATCTAAGCCTACATCTAAAGCCGGTATCTCAGGGAGTGGCGGATGCTGACAAATGTATCAAATTCTGAATTTGCCAGCTTTTCTGAGCTATGTTGGGTTCGCTCCTGTCATTTTGCGACAGTTAGCTATGTTTAGCGATAATTAGCAACATTTGCACATATGTTTGAAGTGTTTGCGAAAGACAGTTGGCGGACATCGCATTAGCAAATATTAGTGACAGCATTTGTGATGATTAGCAACTATCTGCCACTGTTTGGGAATTTTTGGGATCTTTTGCCAACTTCTGGTAATATACCAGGTGAATGTCAGGTGAATCTTAAGATTAACCTTCCTGTCGTGTTCGGGTCAAATCTGACCGATTTACAAGTTTAAACACTTATAAATATTTTGTTTTACATTTGATTGCCTCAAGGCCTTATGATATCCTCCACACTATGCACTTGAACA
>JAQMYF010000021.1:3445807-3456409 GCA_030014195.1 Neosilurus mollespiculum | reverse complement strand
AAAATGTTTTTTGTGAAAATTTAAGAGCAGTTAAAACAGACTGGTCAATTTTGACCGGGAACACTAAAGTAAGGGGCAGGTAGTGAACACGACCGGAGGGTTAAGGACCCTGGTCAAGGGCTCAAAATTGGCTCACTGGATGTTCTGGGATTTTAACCCATAACCTTTTATTTACTGGATAGGACTGGCTTCCTGTTTGGGCTGCCCAGCGTTTTCAGGATTTTAAGGATGAATGACAATTTGAGTAAGGTGGTGTGGTGATTAACACTTCCATTTCAAAGGGGTTTCGCCGTTCCTGGCGAGAGTGTTTCAGTGTACATGCGAGGGTTGGACATTCTCACTTTGCCCCAGAGGTGAATGTGAATGGTTGTTTGTCTTTGTTGGCCCTGCAATGGACTGGTGAGCTGTTCAGATTGTACCTCACCATTCACCCAGAGTCAGCTAGAATCCAGCCTCCCTATGACCCTTAACAAGATGGATACATTCATTCATTTTCTGAACCACTTAATCCCATTTATGATCGCAGGGAAGCTGGTGCTCATCCCAGCTGACTCTGGGTGAGGGCGGGGTACACGGTGGACAGCTCTCCAGGACATCGCAGGGCAAAAACACGCTGACAGCAATGGAATTGCCTACTCTTTACAAACAACAGCAATAGTACTTTTACATGCCTCTGACCACAGACAGTGAGAGACATGGCTGGCCTTGCACTGGACAACTCGTGATAACGCGGTGATAGTGGGGCTTAAACACCCGACCTTGGGATCAGTAAGCCGAGCCACCACTGCCCCCAAGATAAATTATCAAGTTCTTCTGCAAATGCAGGTAACTTAGGGGTTCTGTGGGTAGTTTAAGGGTCTTAAGTTAATTGTGAACCTTGTGCTAATGATTATTCAAATGTGTGTGTGGATGGTGGACTTCAATGGACTCATCTCCCATTTAGGGAGTATAAATTCCAAGTGACCAGTGTTCCCAACATAGACTTCTGATCCAGTGAAACCCTGCCCAAGTTAAAATGCTTTCTAAAGAAGGAGAAAGTAAATTTTCATAAAATGGTTTTACTCTAGGATGAATATATACTCGTGTTGGCTTCGGCTTCTGTTGTAGGGTCTCCCATGGGAACAAACTAAGAAATGTTTTAAGACCCTCGATGTATCTTCTTTCGAGAGTTCCCACCTCCACAAACTTTGCCAAAGGGAACAAAAGATGAAATGGAAAGAACTACAAACAGTAGTTTATAAACAGGGATGTTCCAAAGACGTTTTTAGGCCTGGCCCCCTTGAGGACCCGCTCCACCAGGAACCCTGGGCAGTCAGTTGAGCTATGCTTCCCAACTCCACATACTGTGGTCCGCCTGTTCAAGACTCACCATGCGCCTGTTTTAAAAATTCAGGTGAAGGATATGTGTTCTGATTAGCATACACCCTGCTACGCACTCACCCAGAGCCATCAATTATCATCTCCATTACTGTGCTTACTCAGGGGGTTGTCAAGAACTCAAGGACTATTTGGGTTCTACAGTCTCCACAAATATATCTCCCATACATGTTCATTCAGAGCTGTGCTCTGCGGTGGACTAGTATCCCAGGTGCATTCCTACCTCACACCCAGGCTTTTACCCCTGTACCTACTGGCTCATCAGGCCGGAGCTTATCCCCAGTTTCCATAGGGTAAAGCAACTAGGAGTTCAGCTCCTCCTGGATGGGACACTAGTCCATCGCAAGTTACCTTCCCAGTATTTTTACTGGTACCCATTTATAATGGTGGGTGGACAGAGGCACACTTGTGGTTAAGATCTTGCCCAGGGGTCTTCGCACGGTGGGGGGTCTAACAGGGATTCGAAACCCACAATGCCTCAGTCATGAGCCCAGCATCCTAACCACTACACCACCGGCCCCAGAATCAAGTTTACCCACTCACAACAACCCAAATTAACCAATCATACATTCATTCATTAATTTTCTAAATCGCTTAATCCCAGTTAGGGTCACGGGGAGGCTGGAGCCTATCTCAGCTGACTCTGTGCGAGGGCGGGGTACACTGCCTCGCCAGGCCGTCGCAGGGCCAACACACACACGAACATTCACACTTACACGCACACGTAGGGGTGATTTAGAACAGCCAATTAGCGTACGGTGCATGTTTTTGGACTGTAGGAGGAAACCGGAGTACCTGGAGGAAACCCATGCAAGCACAGGGAGAACATAGAAACACCCTGAGCCTAGGAATCGAACCCAGGACCTTCTTGCTGTGAGGCGGACGTGCTAACCACTATGTTTAATAGTATGTACATTGACTGCCTGAAGTGTTCAATCCACTTATGTCCAGTTTAAATTTAAACCGTACATCAGCAGCCTTATTATTTTTGCTATTAACTTTATAAAGTTGTGTTGCCTTAATCCTATTCTGTACGATTTGCTACAACTAAAAAGGTTTTTAAATTTTTTTTTATTGATGCTCTTGAAAAAAAAAAAAAGGGGGTGTTAATATCAGGTTCCTGGAATAGATGGGACCAGAGATCAGACAGCAGATTAAACACGTTGATCAGACTGGATTACAGCGCATGTCGTCAACAGATGAAACCCGAACAAAAGCAGCACCTCAAAGCACAGGTGGCAGCAAGTGAAAGCTATATGCAAATCATGTCAAGATAAGCACGATTCAACCTAATGGCATTTGATCTACAGATACAAAGATGCTGCCCTTTTTTTTTTTTTTTTTTTTTGTAATTCTGAAAGCAACAAATTCACCGATCAAAGGAGGGAAAAAAACAGATCTGGTCTTTAAAACAGTGCCAATTACAAACCGAGTGATATACAAAACCTCGAGAGGAATATGAATGAACCTTTAAAAAAAATCAACAATGCATGAAGTGAAATTGAAGCTTAGAAACTGAATAGATTTCGTAGAAGCGAATGGGTTTCATGGAATTTTTCGGAGCATTTCACAGCTCTAAACACCCAAATCATCTTGAGACTTGACTGTAATTAGCTGACGAATTTAATCAGGTTTGGTAAGTCAGGTAATGATGAGTGCTGCTGGAAGACGTTGTTACGTTTTGCCTTCAGTGCTGGAATATGTGTCTGCATTTTACTTTAACCATGTTCGAACCTTCATAGGGTCCTGGAGTGGGAGTTTGAATAATATAAACAATGAAATAAAATTTTAAAAGGGGGTCCCAGACAGCAATACTATCCATGCTCAAGGTTAGGAGGGATTTTGTCTGTTTTCTCTCATGTCAATCATAGTGACACTAGCTAATGCTGGGATAGTGTCAGCTCATGTATGTGGAAGAAGGCAAATAGCATTTTCCCCAAGGCTACAAGCTACTCAAATGCACACCCTAAGGCTAAATATTTTGGCCTTTCAGGGGCCTATCTCAGCCAATACCAGGCGAAGGTGGTGTACACCCTGAAGAGCTCACCAGACCATTGCAGGGCCAATGCACAAACATTCACGTCCACACATAGGGGCAAATAGGAACAGACAATTGGCCTAATGTAAATTTTTTTGAAGTATGGGAGAAAACCCTTGCAAGCACAGGGAGAACACTTAGAAACACCCAAGCCCGGGACCCGAACCCAAAACCTTCTTGCTGTGCGGCGGACATGCTAACCACTACACCACCATGTACCTGTACCTGTTTAGAACATAAAGCGCAAATAATATATTTGAACTGGAATTTCATTTACTAGCGTTCTGTCAGAAGAGACGTGTAGAAGTAGCGGAGAAAACATCAGGCTTTATGGTGACATCATAAACGACTCGGGAAAACAAACAAACCCAATCCGGAGATACTAAGGCACTAGAACAAATTGTATTATCTGCCATTTTCAGCAAGGCACTTAACCTTAATACACTCCATATACTACTTGTATGGCTGAAGTAGCAAAAGCAAGAGCAAAATACAGGGTTTCATATCTTACAAACTACAAACGTTTGAAAAAAAAGAAAAAAAAAAAAGGACCAATTGTTGGCATGGGAACTGTAGAGAAAGCAAATGAGGCTCATTTTACTGATGAAACCTGAGCACCGAGAGAGAGAGAGAGAGAGAGAGAGAGAGAGAGAGAGAGAGAGAGAGAGAGAGAGAGAGAGATAGAGAGAGAATTTATGAAATGGTAGGTTATACTAAGAAAGTGATCTGCATTTTTGGAATTTAGATTTATAATCACGCTTTATTGAGCTCCGAAAGAAAAAAAAGAAAAAAAAGGTTAAATAGAAGCACTTCGTCTGGCGGCAGCGGCAGCGGGAGCAGAAGCGAGACTGAGAGCGTTCTTGAAATACAATGCAATTAGAAATATATTCTCCAGGGAAAATATTTCCCGTATCTCCCTTGAGAAGTGTATTGACAATGATAGACATCCACGCGGTTAAGTCTACATCAGTTACAGGATTCGGCCTGCAGCCATGTTTGTGCCGTCTATCCTGTCATAAATTTTGAAACGACCAATCAAAAGAGGTATTTTATGAGTTCTCTTGCCTTTACTAACTTTCTTTTTTTTTTTTTTGCTAACTTCTTTCATTTGCCAACAGCTTGAGGTCAGAGACTTCATCATGCTGCTGTTTGTTTATCTGTTCACCCAAATCTTCATGCAAATTAGCCTCATTTGGGGACGTGCTGAGACACCTTTGTGGTGACGTTGAATGTTATACACATGCCTGACACTGACTCGTACTTGAATTTCACAAACGAGTGAATGAGTTGTTGAGGAAATGGAAAGCAACATGACTTTGGGGACACTGAGTACAAGCGCTGCAAGTCAGAACTAGCTAATAGCCCACCTGCTATTCAGTGGAATAGTAATTAAATCAGAAAAACTAAATATGTAAATAAATTAAAATGCCCTGTTTACTCTGCTGGAGGAATAAAACCACAATATCTTATTTTCTAATAGGAATAGGTGTCATTATTACAGTGATTTTTTATTTTTTTTTCCCAATCAGGGTGTCATACTTTCCAAGAGTGAGCTTGATGTTCTTTAAGTTAGAAATCTCAATAACATTTAATCATGTTGAAGTGTTTTATTTCCCTTTCATGACAATTTCCCAGCATATACATTTCTTATCTCATTCCATTTCATCTCATTTGCCAAACCGATCAATCCTGTTAAGGTGGCAGGGAAGTTGGAATCTCTGGGTTTGACATTGAGTAAAGGTGGAGTACACCCTGAACAGGTCGCCAGACCATCACAGGACCATCACACACACACCCACACACACACACACACACACACTATTCACAGCTATTTACAAACATACACACCTACGGGAACAGCCAATTAAAAACAGGCAAGAAACTGAAGACTATTTTCAAGATTGCTGATTAAACAAACAAACAAACAAACAAATAAATAAATAAAAAACACACAAAAAACCACCACAAAAGCAATTAGAGAGTGCAAACCTTAGCCAAGCTAAGCAGAACAATCCCCCATATGAACCAAAATGTCAAAAATATTATATATTACAATGTTAAAGAATAAAAAAATAAAATAAAATTCCTAGACCTAGAATTTAACTCGGATCAAGTCCAAATTCTACTGGAGTCTTCCTTGTCCAAAGCCCCACCTCTTTCAAGAAAATCTGAGCTTAATATCAGTACATTGCAGGTTACCTTCTCAGTAATTTGAACCCCCCCCCTACTATAGACTCATGTTTCTTTCCGAAAGAGCACCTTGATGTTAACTTGGTAATGAACTGCAGTGGTATTCATCAGAACTTTATCACCAGTCAAAATAGAGTATATAAGAGCCCTGTGGTGTTAGATATATAATTGTGTTTAGTGTTGTAGAAACCAACAGCAAGAGCTTTTTCTTTCTCAGTCTATTTAATCCAGTGCAATAAAGTGTATTTTTTCCCCTCCCTGATCCTTATCGCTCTTGCTCTACTGAAGTGTGGTTCCTTAAATCATATTGATTTTCGGAATAACACAGAATATACCTGAATGGCGTGAGAACTGCATACTCACTCCTTTTTTTTTTTTTTTTGTATTTCTTTACCCTTTTTAAAAGACCTCTCCAGCCATGAGAGAGAGAGAGAGAAAGAGAGATATGAAGGGGCTGAGCTGAAGGACTTTAATCATAAGACCAAGGTTCAGTTTTTAAAAAGCTTTTTCCCCACTCACTGACTAAATAAAGTTCACTTACTTGGGGTGAGTGAGTGTGTGTGTGTGTGTGTGTGTGTGTGTGTGTGTGTGTGTGTGTGTGTGTGGTTCCTGGTCAAAGTGACATAGCACAAAAGTACTGAATTGGACTGAAAGAGAAAGACCCTATGATTCAAGTTTAAATGTCCTACTGAACAGAATAATAATAATAATAATAATAATAAGAATAATAATAATAAGAATAATAATAAGCACGTTGGCCTCACAGCAAGAAGGTCCCCGGGTTCAATTCCTTTGCTCGGGGCATTTCTGTGTAGAGTTTGCATGTTCTCCCCTTGACTGTGTGGGTTTCCTCTGGGTACTCCGGTTTCCTCCCACAGTCCAAAAACATGCACAGTAGGCTGATTGGCAGTTCCAAATTGCGCCTAGGTGAGAGAGTGAGTGTAAATGGTTGTATGTGTGTTGGTCCTGCAATGGCCTTGCGAGCTGTTCAGGGTGAACCCCACCCTCACCCAGAGTCGACTCAGATGACTTTTTTTCTTATCATTATCTCCCTCGTGATTGGTTAGATATGATCTGTCTTTCTTTTCCCAACCGCTGTGCATTAATGTCTTCATATGTACAAGCTGCTTTTACTCAATTGCCCCTACAGGGATAAATAAAGTTGGTTGAATTGAATTGACAGGTAACTGATAAGGTCAGACTCACAGGGTGAAATTTTCATCAGGATAGCAGCGGTTACGCAGAAGCCCCGCCCACAGCTGCACACCGATGATGCCAAAGATGAAGAAGACGAAGAAGCAGAGCAGGAGTACGTTGCCCAACATGGGTAGGGTGTCCAGGAGAAGGTTTACCAAGATCCTCATACCTGCACACACACACACACACACACACACACACACACACACACAAAAAGTTCTTATTCTTGGTTTCTTTGGAGACAGTGTTTAATATTTAACTAACACGGTTCTAATAATTAGCAGTCGTTGCAGCCATGCACGGACATCTGTCAGGAATTACTGGCAGTATGTGAGTGTCAAAGAACTTGTGCCAAATAAATTAAAATTCCTCAGTGACTATGGTCATTATCTCAGTGCCCATAAACTACTCGGGAAATTATCTGCAATCTGGAGAACGGCTTTAGGTATTGTAGGCGTGAAAAAGCATTTTTAGTCTTAGGTTATAATGTTAGAAGTCAGAGCGCTTGATATCACTTCATAAAAACCAAGTCAAATTTATTGTATTATATTACATTATATAGGGCGGCGAAGTGGCACGGTGGTTAGCACATCCGCCTCACAGCAAGAAAGCCCTGGGTTCAGGTCGTGGGATCGGCGAGGGCGTATTTTTGTCTGTATAGAGGTTGCATGTTCTCCCCGTGCTTGTGCGGGTTTCCTCCAGGTCCTCTGGTTTCCTCCCACACTTCAAAAACATGCACAGTAAGCCAATTGGCTGTCGCCCCCTAGGTGTGAGAGTCAGCTGAGATGGGCGCCAACCTCCACTCGACCCGAGTAAGGATCAAGCGGCTTGGAAAATGAATAAATGAATGACTGTATTATATAAACATTATTTATTGAATTCTACACAATATATTCTACATTATACACAATATGTACAGTATACGAATACACACTTCCAGGCCAAACAACAAGCCGCACACTGTAATATTTTCATGGAGAGCATTTAGCCTTGATCACAGCATGTAATCTCCATGGCATTGTTGCTCCAGTTGGTCCGGTCGAGGCTCAGTAACATTAATGTGGCAGTAGGAAGAAGTCAGCTGATGAGTTGAATGTACTGAATAAGCAGTAGTTCTGACAATTAATTATTAATTGATTCATTAGTTAATTTCCTATTATTTCTTCTTATTATAATGCGCACTATTATGCATCTTATACCTTGATGTGATGTAAAACCCACAACACCACACCCATCAGTGAGCTTCCAAAAGGTGACCGTGTGATCAAGAGTGAACCTGAACCAACTTTGGCCGTTGGGTGTCTGTAAGGTTGTCAGATCCCATCTATCAGATCAGAGAACCACGCCAGCCGTAATTCCCATAATTCCGATAATGGTATAATGGCACTTATTCACAGCTGTTTAAAGCAAAGTGGTCGGCCATGTTTATCCTAATGGCACACAGAGCACATGCCAGCGGCAGAACGCTAATGGAGTAGACAAAAAAAAATAAAAAAATCAAAGCAAGCTTTGTGCAGACAGACAAAACTTTTGAATGTGTCTCTCTGTAAATCACTAGTCTGTTCATAAAGCCAGGTCTTATTATTTTTTTTTTTTTGTGATTCTAATGACAATATTTCAGGCAAGGCAAATCCAATTGTACAGGCTATTCTATAAGAGTACATTGGGGAAAACAATGAGGTTTTGCTTTAATAAAACATTATGACTTTGTATGAAGTGTAGGCGTGTATAAAGGTCCGTTCTTTTTAACTTCCTACCAACCGCTCCCAAAGAAATTCCACCCACCGTTATTGAGTAGAAAAGTTCAATCAAATTCTTGCACTGTGAGATAATGAATTCCACCATGACCAGCCCTGTTCACAAAAGTCTACCGGTACTCATCCACCCAGCTTTATTTAATTATTTTTTTTATTATAAATAATATTGGTGGCACGGTGGCATATCGGTTAGCATGTCCGCCTCACAGAAAGAAGTTTTCATTTTAATGTCATATATAGGTAACAATGGAACGTTACGTGTTTCTGCCCTGCGATGGCCTGTCGAGCTGTCCAGGGTGTACTCTGCCCTCGCCCGGAGTTGGCTGAGATGGGCGCCAGCCTCCCTGCGACCCTAATTAGGAATAAGCGGTTCCAAAAATGAATGAATGAAAGGTCCTGGGTTCGAATTGCGGGCCTTGGGGTTTCTGTGTGGAGTTTGCATGTTCTCCTCATTAGCTCATGTTCTGCTTGTGTGGGTTTCGTCCGGGTTTCCTCCCACAGTCCAAAAGCATGCACATCAGGCGAACTGGCTTTTCCAAATCGCCTATAGGTGTGAATGTGAGTGGGAATGGTTGTGTGTGTGTTGGCCCTGCAATGGTCTGGTGAGCTGTTTAGGGTGTACACCGCCCTCGCCCAGAGTCGGCTGAGAGGGGTGCGACCCTAATTAGGAATAAGCAGCTTAGAAAATGAATGAATGAATAAAGAATTATAAAAAAAATTATAAAAAAATTCAGCCCATAGAAACCCTAATCATTTGAACAAGTGAACATCTCACGCCCTTTAATCAAGTACCAAAAGTCAACATTAATATACTATATTAATATACTAAAACCACATCAACACAATTTGTATTAATCATTTTATTCATTTGCCGAAACCGATGTATCCCACCAGAGTTGCTGGGAGGCCGGCGCCTATCTCAGCTTGAACAGCTTAGCAGACCATTTCAGGGCACACATACACAGGGGCAATTTGGAACAGCCAATTAGCCTAATGTGTTTTTTTTTAACTGTGGGAGGAAACCCACGGAAGCAGGGGGAGAACCTGCAAACTCCACTTAGAAACGCCCAATGTCGGGACTCAAACCCAGGACCTTCATGCTTTAAGGGTACTTGCTAACCACTACGCCTGTGTGCCGCCTGGATCTAACATTACAGCGCTTTCATGTAAGTCAAATTACAAAAAACTCTTTGTGATTGTAGATGGATGCACTTTCGCAATAACAGTTGTAAGATGTACCTAATAAATGCTACCTAATGTGAAAAACTTGAGTCTAATGTTATAGTATGTTTCATTCATTTCCCAAACCGCTTATCCTTCCAGGGTCTCAGTTGACACTGTGCAAAGGCTGGGTACACCCTGATCAGCTTGCCAGTACATCGCAGGGCCAGGTAAGATGGAGGAAACACAAAATCGCACAGGGAGATCATGCAAAGCCCACACAGGAACGCCCTTGCCAAGCCTGGGACTGAACCACAGAGCCTTCTTACAGTGAGGCGGAAGTGCTAACCATTACGCTACTGTGCCGCCCTCTCAGTTATCAGGTAAAATTAAAACGGGTAGCTTCACACTTATCGTATACATCCTCGCCTCTATGAAGAATAATCTCGATGAATCACATCAGTGCACATCTCAAGTTTTTGCCCTGACCTTGAAAGTAGAAGCTGAACAATATTCGGAAAATGTTGGCTTAAGACCAAACTAATTAGTAATACACTGGTGTTATACTTCCTGTACCAAACTACAGCCTGGAATCTGTTCATTTTACAGTACAGTAGTTTTAAGTGAAAATCTGATCGAGGCAAACTGAGGCACAGTAATCCCAAAAGGGTGATAGCTAATATTTTATGGACTTTTTGTGTTTGATAGGAAAGTGGATTTAAAATCGGGTTTGTTTTATAGGAGGCTTTATCTTTTTAGTAAGGAGAACAGAGTAAGTATGTTTTAAGCATGTACATGTGAGAAAGTGTGTGTGTGTGTGTGTGTGTGTGTGTGTGTGTGTGTGGGTGTGAGAGAGAGAGAGAGAGAGAGAGAGAGAGAGAG
>JAQMYF010000021.1:3422886-3434958 GCA_030014195.1 Neosilurus mollespiculum | reverse complement strand
AAACTCATTGAATGAGAAGGTGTGTCCAAACTTTTGGTCTGTACTGTATATATATATATATATATATATATATATACTCTACATCATATGCCTTCATAACCCATGTAAAGATGAGAATGCACTACCTTGGTGGGGGTTTGCACTCAAGTTCTACAATGTTCTTAAGTGAAGCGTCAAATGGTTTGGTAAAATTAACACAAACAATTTACAAGCTAATCAGAAACATGCCTGTACATTTCATCTTATTCCCTCTTTAGCTGTTATTTTCCTAAATGTTAATATTCTCAAATGCTCTAGTTTTTCATATTATCTAAAACTGATATTATTGAGAGACAGGATGATAAACAAGTCTCTCAGGTGTGTTAACTCCTTATAACCCAAACCCACATTATGTGTGATTAAGGGGATCCGGTGGTCTTATCTAATCGTTCTTCAGACTTTGAGCAAATTAAGTCAAGGGTAATCATGTCTAAGTGAGGAGGCTCTCGGGTGCCATACTCCAAGGCCTCGTTGTGAATAATCGGATCTGTTTTGCATATTAAATAGGAAATATCATCACTTACTGTTTAGATTTTATGCTATTATTACTGTACCCATGGAATTCGACTGGATGAGTCTATGCAAATTGTGTATAGCATGGAAACCAAGGTATTAAATATAACTTTAAAAAAAAAAATATATATATATATATATATATATATATATATGTGTGTGTGTTCTGTATAGCAAAGTGAAATCCTTTTAGTTTTACTCTTCATACTCAGGCTTAATATCCCAACAGTAGCAGTTTGGGGAGGCTTGGGGCATAGCATGTAAACACATGTAGGCAAATATACATGTGATTGCAGAAAATGAATGAATAAATTATTCGAGTTGCTTTACAGTGCAATCTTTTCTACAGAACACTGTGTTTCATTACAATTATTATTTGTACCACTTTTCATGGAGAGAATAACAAGAATGTCTTTCTGTAATGTCTAACAAGGCTGGAGGCACTTGTAGATGTTCTTAGCCCTCTCCTCCATAAACAACATTCCATGATACTTGATACTTTTTTCTGTGTGATGAATTTTTTATGTGTTTTGTGTGTTTAAACATCAGCATTATGTGGAATTATAAATATTTTTCTTGGCTGATCATCCTGCGGAAAGCTCTGTATATAGCCAAGTCATAACCTTTACATAACCATAACAGCTTTTGGGCTGAACTCTCCTGATCCTTAGTCGAATTCATGACCAAACCATCAAAACACAACAATCCATTATTTTATTTTGATTTATTTAGTTATTTTTACCGTATGCAGTCCATGTTGTCACCAAGATTGCTGATAATGTAAACAAAGTTTGACTTTTGTCTCATCTGAACACAACATACCAAGCCAACCAGCACTAACAGGAGCAAAGACCGCAGTCAAAGACCAGTCAACAATACGTCACTTGTATTGTATGTCGGAATGACAACGTCCATGTAGTGAACTACAGTAGATTAGGGACTTTGCTGATGTGTCACGTTTAAGTGTCATCCAGTTTATCTAGCAGCAGGCCATCCGCAAGCTAATTCGCTAGCATTCACTATCTGGCGGGCTATTTGTATAAAATAAAATGCAATTTATGTATGTCATTTATTTATTATTTATTCAGAACAACAACCTAATTTTGCTGTCTATAATTTGGGGGAAGGTGTAGATCCCCACATTGCATCACGGGATGTGGTAGCTAATAAAACCAGCTCACTTTAATACTTTATTATCTGCAAATTTACATTTTTTCATGCATTTTTATTTTCTTCTTTTGCATTAAGGTCAGTATACAAGCTGTATCCAGTACAGAATTTCTGATACAGTATTAGAGCTGTGTTTTGATTGGAAACAGGTGAGCACAGTCAAGAGTTTAATGAACTAGAGCATGACACCTGTTTGAAGTCGGTGAGATTGATGGGAAATGTAGTTCAAGGCAAGCAGTGATGCGACATCATGAGATTTATTTCCGTAAGTGGAGATTCTGAGGACAATTTGAACTTTGAATACATATGGTGTACAATTTTTTATGATTGTTTATGAAGGGGCCAAACATTCTGTAGAACATTATACGATACGAAAACATATTGTGCCAGAGGTGTTTTTACCCCCATGGTGCACCTGCTTTCAGATTTTAATAAACTTGACATAAAATATAGACAAAAATAAACATGCTGTAAGAAAATCTTATGAGCCGTTTGGGTAAGATGTGTCCACTGTCAAAACAGAATGAAAGCCATAATATATATATATATATATATATATATATATATGCCTGTAGGAAAATAACACTGTACTTACTTGGTACTCTATTGATGGCTTTCAGAGGTCGCAGAACCCTGACTGTCCTGATGGCTGTTAAATTGATGTTCTGAAGATCCAGAGAGTATTCCACAACACTGCAGAAAAAAACAGATTCATGATACATGTGCTAACAATAATAATGGTAAAAATAATAGTAATAATAATAATAATATTAGTAATAATAATAATAATAATAATAATAATAATATTAATAATAATAATAATAATAATACACCAGCGACTCTTACTTTTCCTTAAACTAGGAGCAACTTATGAGTCTTAGCGAAGATATTGTCATCAAAAACCAAAAAAATGTGACTCACAACATACTCCTGACCACACCCATGCATACGTTTTCACCAAACATGGCGGGGACACTACCCCACTGGAGTCTCAAAGATAATTTCATTTTACAATTTCAAGGTCAACGTTGAAGGTCAGAGCAAGGTCACAAAGTTTTGGAAATAGACATGTCCTATGTCAAAATCAGATTGCTTATATCTCCAAAAAAAAAAAAAATAATAATAAAATAAAATAAATAAATAAAAAAGCAACATAGATCCATGGTTGCAATAAGGGACAAATAGGAAACCACATGCATTTATTCAAACGGCATAATCACCTTTGACCTTGAGTGACCTTTATAGGTTTAAATGAAGGTTTTGAATGCTTAAAACGTCGAAATAAGTTCCAGTAGACATGCGGTTACTATGGAACACTAATAGGAAACCCTGTATGGACTTTAAAATAAAACTACCTTTGACCTTGGGTGAACTTAAATGGTCAAACCCCAGCCATCTTGGAAAACCTTTATTTTTCCCACTAATATGGCCACATCCATGTACCAAAAAAAATTATATTATATTATATTATATTATATTATATTATATTATATTATATTATATTATAGCCCTGCGATGGCCTGGCGAGCTGTCCGGGGTGTACTCTGCCCTTGCCCAGAGTCGGCTGAGATGGGCGCCAGCCTCCCCGCAACCCTAATTAGGATAAAGCGGTTCAGAAAATGACATGATGACATGACATATTATATTATATTAACAGATCACATTATTTTATCACATAGCATCATATTATATATTATATTACCATATATGCTAATTTTATTTTACTTTATGTTCTTATTTCATACTTGTATCATATATACAACCATACTATTTTATTTTCCCATAACGTTACCACCTTCGTTCTGGACCTTTGCCTCTATCTATCTATCTATCTATCTATCTATCTATCTCTCTATCTCTATCTATCTATCTATCTATCTCTATCTATCTATCTATCTATCTATCTATCTATCTATCTTGTAAGATGGGCATATGGGTAATTTAAACAATAACATATAAGGCATATTTGCTACATTATTGAGACTGCATGGCGGAGGTACCTTGCACTCTATTTGTGCATTTCTTGTTTAAAATGGAATGTCAAGAAGCCCTTTTTGCTTATGATCTTTATATGTTTGTACCAAGTTTACAAAAAGAGAATCAAAGTAAAGTGAACAGAAGCTGTTAAACACACAAAACCACACAAAAATAGCCACTAAAAGCATGATTTGTCATCCGATTAATATTGCACGAAATGCCATATAGCACCATATACTGTATGAACAACTTCCCAGAATTCCTTTGAAGACTGAGTAATGCATCTTTAATCTAGACCCTGCTTCATTTTCACCTCTAGCAGTGTACCAAATATAGCATCCTTTGGGGAAAGAAGAGCACGGGGGGAAACTAATAATTCAAAGCTGGTGGATTTGGAGAAAAGGTGCTTGACTCTGCTAGGTCTGGTACAACATAAGCCTCAAAGGAATTGCTATCCATTTGAACCATAACAAGGCACATTTCACAGCAATTCCAGATATACTCTAGCCATCATTAGGGACCATGGTTCCAGGAGAAGTGTGTGAGTGTGCCCACCAGGTAAATTCAGCCAGACAGGTGAGTCTTCTGCCCTCGAATTACTGCAGGTCTTCTGAGATCGCGTTCACACTGTGCCATTCAAAACCACCAGGAGATCCACTGTCCATTTCCATCTCTCTTTGTGTGTGTGTGTGTGTGTGTGTGTGTGTGTGTGTGTGTGTTCCTTGACACTGCATTTATATAAGCGGGTTCTGGCAAACAGATGCCGCTAGACTGCTGTTTCTCCTCCAAATGGTTGCATAAATATTTGATTTGACGTTCAGGACTGACTTTGAGCTGCAGAAGGATTTTAGGAACTCACAGCAGAGAGAAGACTACTGCTGTCTTTCTTCTCTGCCTTTGCTCAGTGTGGGTATGTGCAATGGAGTGCTTCTGGAGTTTTGGGGGTGGGGGTGGGGGGGGTACTGGTGGTGGGGCACTGACGATGAGTTAACCACTGTGCTGACAGATGCTTTATGAGCTGTGGCTTGTAACTTAATCAGGCAATTACTGCAGTTTGGTACCACGCCACCTGTAAATATTTTCAAGGAAGAGCTCAGAAGCAGCGACAGTCTCTAGTACTACAAGACGAACTCAAGGGTCATCACGCAAGCATAGGGAATACATACAAACTCCACACAGAAATGCCCTCGCCATGGGACGACAAACATGGGACACGAACCCAGGATCTTCTTGCTGTGAGGCGGCTAATCACTACATCGCCATGCATGTCGCCTGCCAAATGTTGTAGGTATATTTAATTTATTGAAGTGTGTCTGTAGCATCACACAAAAAATAACTACCTAAGTGTTGTTGTATCTTGGCTTGGACTCAGTCTTGACTGGTTTTGGATTCAGCGAAGGTGGTCTTTTCTACACATCTGACTTCGCAGGGTGTTACTTTCTGTATTTCTATATTGCTTCCACCACCTCAGGTTGACTCCAGAGTGGCCATCATGAACCCCAGTTAAAGGGATTAGGTCACCATTTGTGCATGTGCAGTTCACACAGGAAAGTTATCTTTTGCCTGAGCCTTGAGAAAATTACACATCCTCCATTACAAACAGAGAGCTTTCCAATCTGAGACAACCCCTACATTATTATTATTATTATTATTATTATTATTATTATTATTACACCGCTCAGTCAAAATAAAAGTCACACACACAAATATGTTGATGTTCCACCTTTAGCCATTGGGATGAATTTAAGCAACATAACATTTACTTCCATCCAGTGTCGGGTTCATTTCTCACCGACGTCTTGAATCGATGAGGAAAAACTGAACCCCTTCATAAAGTCTTCTCCGGCACATCCCGAAAACTTTTAATAGGGTTAAGGTCAGGTCTCTGGGGTGCCAATACATATGTGAAAATGATCCCTCGTGCTCCCTGAACCACTCGCTGATTATTTGAGTCCCCATTTTACATCAGTGCCATCAAGGAAGAAAAAGTGCACTGATGTGATAACCTGCTCATTCACTACATTCAGATCATCAGCTGACTACATTTTATTGCCACATTAATGTTGCTGAGCCTCGACCGACTAACAGGAGCAACAATGCCATGGAGATTACATGCTGTGATCAAGGATAAATGCTCTCCATTAAAATATTAGTGTGCTTTTTTTTTTTTTTTTTTTTTGCCAGGCAGTGTGTTATTATTATTATTATTATTATTATTATTATCATTATTATTATTATTATTGAATACAAGAGTTTTTAATACTTTTGCTGAACATTAGTTTGTTGTTTTGAAAAAGAAATCAGATGGCAGTGCATTTTGCCAAACTTTTGTTCTAAGTGCAGTGGTGTTAGAGTCTTCCCTTGGGACTCCGAGTAGTGATCTAACAAATTCCACTTTGCTGAGACAATACTGGGATTGACGAATGACAGAGTTTCCAAAATAAAAATTTTGAGGGCTGTGTAGTAAACCTTTTGCATTTTAAGTATGCTCTGCTTATAAAACATCAGCAAAAGATTCAAAATTTCTAATCTTCTACTGTCTTTCAATACAAAAATAAACATCAGTATAACAGTTACATGTTTATATTGTTATTATCATTATAATTATTATTATAATTATTATTTTGTGGCATCGTAGAATAGTGGTTAGCACATCCACCTCACAGCTAGAAGGTCTTGGGTTCGATTCCAGGGTGTTTCTGAGTGAAGTGTGCCAGTACTCGCCGGGCTTGCATGGGTTTCCTCTGGGTATTCCAGTTTCCTCCCATAGTCCAAAGTTATGCACATTAGGCTAATTGGCTGTTCCAGATTGCTTTTAGGCATGAGTGTGACTGGGAATGGCCATGTGTGTATTGGCCCTGCGATGATCTGCCAAGCAGTAAAAAAATGGAGACCAGTAAAATATTACAGCCTGAAAGACTTCAGGGTGAGTGCCACTGAAAGACAGCAATTCCACAGCACAGGGACATGCACCCCGAGATCAAATCCCAGAGTTGGCAGGGGTTGTTGGGAGTGAGCCTGCAGCGGGCGAGATACTAGTACCACTGCCCTTGAGCAAAGTTCTTAATCCGTAACTGCTACAGAGATAACCACATGCTCTTTCGCCAATTTAATTTCACAAATTAAAAGTGGAACTGGAATAAGCAATGAGTAAAAAAAAAAAAAAAACCCTTGCAGTAATACTACTAGCAATGGTACACTAGAGTTAAACTGACTTAGCAGTCAATTTGATTACCACCCAGAAACACAAAGGCATTGTGGATGTTGAGAGGATAGTGGGGTGATGGCTCTATGTTCTGACAGCCCATTGGTCTGTCAGAACATATAAGAAGGGCACCTTGCTTAAATCAGTTGGGCACCCAGCTCAGATCAGTTGGGTTTGGGTTAGGGTTAGGGTTAGGGTTAGGGTTTGGTTTAGGGATGTCAGACCAATAGGCTGTGACTCTAGGATAAATGGGATGTTATTACAGACTATAGGTCTGTAACCGGCTAGTGGCCGGCGCCGATTTCATGTATAGATGTATCAAGCTAATGCTAGCAGCTAGTGCTGATTTCTACTGACTTTCTTGAAAGTTTTTTGTAGTGGAAAGTAACCAAATTCACTTTTTACAGCTTAACACATTTCTAATGGTGTGATTTCTGTAATTCTAATGATTCCTACACTGTAAATTCATGAAAATATGAATACCTACTCGAATAGATGAATGTATGAGCACTATACTGGCTCTCTGCCAGTACTCTACACTACGCAAATACGTGGCTTGATACAATGACCAAAAATAATACTTTATTGATTTTGGATGAAGCCTGAAATCAAGATCGATCTGTCTTTTCAGTATATAAAGACATTTTTCATTATAAAGCATTCATGCTGATATGTACCTTTTTTTAGTTATCCTGCTGAAACTGCCAGATTGGAAGTGGACAGAGAAAAAGCAAACATCAGTAAAACTAAGGAAGCCTACCCTATCTGTGAATATGCCACCTTAATGAGACTGACATTAATTTAGTGCTTAGTAATGAAAATGTTCTTTCATTATCACTTAAAGTAGAAGTCAGGCAAAGGACACATGCCAAGCCACAGCAAGCTTGCAGGCTCCCATGCACCTCTCAAATATGACTCAGTATGCACTAAATTAGAGATAAAGCATGCACAACATTTTTCACAATTAAACATCAAGTACACCCTCATATAAACACTCCAGCCTATTCATGAATTCATCCATACCATCACTCATTTGTCAAACCGCTTAATCCTGCTTTTAGGGTGGCTGGAGCCTTAATCTTAGCCGACTCTGGGTGAAGGCAGGGTACATCCTGAACAGTTCACCAGTCCATTACCGGACAATACACAAACAACTGTTCACACTCACATTCATGCTTAGCGGCAATTTGGAACAGCCAATCAGCCTAATGTGCATGGCTTTGGACTGTCGGAGGAAACTAGTGTACACAGAGGAAACCCATACATGCACAGGCAAGAACATGCAAACTCAACACACAAACGTCCTCGCTGAGCCCAGGATTCAAACCCAGAACCTTCTTGCTGTGAGGTGGACATGCTGACCACTACACCACCGTGCCGCCCCCTTTATAAAAGTTTCAATATCAAAAGGAGAACAAAGAAAAAAGTTCCTTGATACACTATTAGAGAACAGCTCTGTTAATCCTTAAGGTAAGTATTAAAAACATCCTGAAGATGTAAAATTATAAAGCATTTGATTGCCTACTGTATCTTCCTAAACTTCTACGAACCATGAATTTTACGACCATTATTTATTCATTCAACTTCAATAAGTGCTTTATCTGAGTCATGGTTACGGTGGATCCGGTTCTTATCCTGCAAAAATGCAGCCCAAGGCAAGAAAACACCAGCCAGTTAAATATTAAAAAAATCTTTATTTATTACTGCAGGGTTGGTTTTTTTTTTATTTTTTTATTTTTTTTCGAAGGATGAGGCGCTTTGTCATGCTTAAAAATCTCTGGAAGACAACATACTACGATACTATAGTTATTTTTAAAAAAATAGTGGAAAAAAAAACCCCTGCGGTAATAAATAAAAATTTATTAAATATTTTACTGGCTGGTGTGTAGGGAGCATCTCATCAACACTTTATGATCTTCCTCAAAGTACACGTGATCAGAATCTGCCTGTCAAATCTACTGAATCCCATCTACTGAGTGTCCTGAACATGAGTGTTTCAATTTTGTTATACTGTATTAACCCTACAGGGAAAATGTTGGCTCTGCATTCACCCCTCCAAAGTGGGCACACACACATAAACAGTGAACACATATACACACTCGGAGGGGTAGGCTGCTACACACTGGGGCGCCCGGAGAGCAGTTGGGGGTTGGGTGCCTTGGGCACCTCAAGGGCACTTCAGCCATGAAGGTGGAGGAAGGTAGGGTGCACCTCACTCCTCCCGATGCCACACATTTTTCCTGCTGGTTTGGGAAACGAACTAGCAACCATTAGGCCACGGTTGCCCTCCAGAAGATTTGTGAATATACACCACGTTCACGTTAACCTAGACAAGAATCCCTGTGTCATTCTTTCAAGGCTGTAACTATCTTTCTGTTTATTCTTTTTTTCCCACACCAAGCATATTTAGTTGTATCCATAAACACATGCATACACCGACATGAAGCTTGATATCAATTAAATCCATCCATCTGTTCCAGTCCTCACTCTTAAGCGTACATGCTGCCAGCTCACACAGCATGGCTCAGAACCTGCCAGCAGAAAACACTGCTCAAGACGAGCTTCTTGCAGACGCATTCAACATCATCCACCCACATGGACACGCTGACGCAGACGACAATGCATACGCACTGTACGTGTGCACACAAACGCAAATACAGCTTATGTACTGTATACTTATGCATGATTTCTGATACATCTTTCACTGAATTTGGGGATAAATTAGAAGACCACTGCAAAACTATCAATTTACCTAGTTGTACTATTTAAAGCTATGTGTTTAAGAAACATCAACATGTTTGTAGGTGGTACGGTGGTGTAGTGGTTAGCACATCCACCTCACAGCTACAGGTTCTGGGTTTGAGTTCCGGGTTCGGGTGTTTCTGTGTGGAGTTTGCATGTTCTCCCCGTGCTTACGTGGGTTTCCTCTGGGTATTTCTGCCTACAGTCTGAAGACGTGCACATTAGGTTAACTGGCTGTTCTGAATTGCCCCTAGGTGTAAGTGTGAGTGCGAATGGTTGTGTGTGTTGGCCCTGTGATGGTCTGGTGAGCCATTCAGGGCGTACGCGTCTTCATCCAGTGTAAGCTGAGATAGGCTCCAGCCTCTTAAAGGTCTATTAAAAGTCTATCACTGGTTTGGGTAGTGAACCTGAATTTCTTTGTATGTAGGTGCATAGACAATAGTGACGTTCCCACAAATTTAATATAAAAATATTGTCACTTCGAGCATTTAACTGCAGAGAAATGGTCAAAAATGTAATAATGCATAAAATAATGTACAGAAATCAAGATTGTATTAAATTTTAAACAATACCGTATTAATGTCTGAATTGAGGCTGAGTTCGGAAATCAATAGTTGATGGAATAACCCTGACATTTTAATCACAGCTTAGAGGCATTATGGCATCCTCTCCACCAGTCTTTCCCGTGACTTTATTCCAGCCCTGTCACAAAAATTCAATCAGCTCAGCTTTGTTTGATGACTTGTGACCATCCATCTTCGTCTTGATCACATTCCAGAGTCTGGAGCTTGGGCTGGCGATGACAGGGTCTCGATCCCGTGGTCCGACATTCACACCTTCATTGACCTGGCTGTGTGCATCAAGCATTGTTCTGCTGGAAAACCCAATCCTCAGAGTTAGGGAACACTGCCAGAGCAGAAAGAATGTTTTTTTTTCTTCTTTT
The DNA here is from genome assembly GCA_030014195.1 of Neosilurus mollespiculum. NCBI lineage: Eukaryota > Metazoa > Chordata > Actinopteri > Siluriformes > Plotosidae > Neosilurus > Neosilurus mollespiculum. Next base: position 3,424,369 of record JAQMYF010000021.1, on the reverse strand, counting down.
TCCTCGGGATAACTGTGTACATATCTTGATTTATGGGTTCTGCACAAAGAAAGATCTGCCCCATTCTAGCCTTGCTGAGGAACCTTCAAATTACCAGCCACCTTCATCGAATTTTACAATGAGTGTGACACACTGTGGCTTGTAAACCTCTCCAGGTCTCTGTCTAACCATTAAATGATCATTAAATTCGACTTTTAAGCTGAAGATGACTTTACTCCAGTCCAAACTTCAGCCTGATCCTACATTGCTTGTCATTGACAAAGGGCTTTTTTCTAGCCATGCATGGCTTCAACCTCACCTGGTGAGGCTTCTTTCGAAATGCTCTTGTTTTGATGTCACCCTACAGTTGTTAAGTGATATTTGAAAGGAGTTTACATTCATCCTGGTGAGTAGAAACCTCTGTCCGCTTGTGACTTTGTTGTCCCCAATGCCTGCTACTTGATACTCACTGTATCCCTTTGCCAGTAGAGTCATAATTGAATCCTTCTTTCTTACTCAAATCTTTTAAAATTTCCTTTAAATTAATGATAACTACATTTTTACAGTTTTTTATTACAATTACACTTAAAGTACTACTAGCACTGTTTTTACCATCCCAGACTGGTCCTACTGCAAGAGGATAGTTAAGAATTATAGTCATAACTGCAGTTTTTTCTTTCTTTTTTTTTGTTTTTGTTTTTTTTTTTTGTTTGTTTTCCCGCATTAAATAAAATTAAGATGTGGTGATTACCTAATCAGAAGCTCATTGAATAAAATGAGGTGCATCTTTACAGACAATGGAAGAAAATGGCTGCCATACATACAGGTGCAGATATAGGAAAAAGAGAATGTGTTTCTTTTTTTTCTTTCTAGTGCCGTATATGCCCACGTGTGCAAGTAAAAAGTCACCTGAAGTGTAGAGAATTATGTAATATCTTATACTTGTATACAGAGACCGTACAGTATGTTTATGTTTTTTCATTACCATATGGATCCAAATGAAATATAATTCCTGCGTTCACAGAAATCACAGAAAGATTTGAACTGAATAGTCTTTATTACTTTACCAAACATTTTCCATGATTATGGGTGAAAACTGGATGAGAAATTATGGAACTAGAGAACAAATTATAGATTATTAAAAAACAAAAATATATGGAAGAGTAACTGCGGTTTAGCACTGCATAGCAAGTTAAGTGATGCTAATAATGCAAACTAGCCCACTCGTTTATTAATCTGAAATCTGTTTGTTTTTTCCATCATCATGAAAAATATTTTGGAATAAAATGCTTGTGTTGTTGTTGTTATTTTCATTCTTGAAATCTATTGTATAATAAATAGCTAGCACAGTTTGATAAGCAGACCTAAAGGTAACTTGTTTAAACACGTGTCCAAGCTGCCAATGCTAATATCAGTGAACTAGCTCAAATTTGTGACCCAGTCTGGCAAAATGAGTCACAGTGACCAAAAATTCAAAATTGAGTTAGCCATACCATTTTAAAGC
>JAQMYF010000021.1:3402297-3412797 GCA_030014195.1 Neosilurus mollespiculum | reverse complement strand
CTATCTCTAAGGGAGAGACCTGCCACCCTGCGAAGGAAACTCATTTCAGCCACTTGTATTCGCAATCTCGTTCTTTCGGTCACATAACATCACATAAAGTGTCCTTAATCCATTAATCCATAATCAGATACTGATATCTCAGCACTCATGTGATATCGACACACCGGACACAGAAACGTTCATGGAAGCCTTCCTTCTCATACAGTTATGCATACACTAATATTCACTTCTTATTCTTCCACCCAATTACTGTATATCCCAGGTCAGATGCAGCTAATTACCACCTGCAGCTACCAATCTGGAAGGGTGAGGGCTAGCACATGCTTCGTCAGAGATACGTGTTGTCTGCCATCTCATCTTTTAAAACAGTTGCTCACACTGTATCACGGAGCAGATGAACCAATTATGATGAACTGATTTCATAACAGCTTTCTCAAACCTTCGATCACCTTACAGTTTTGGGGAAAAAAACAAGTCAAATATACTACACGGGGTAGTAAACAGTTCTTCGATTGCTTTTACCATGATCAGCTTTCATTAACAGGCACAGGTACATGTTGTGACAGATTTCCAATAAAGCTTCTCGATCTTTCAGAGCAAAAACACCAAAGTTGGAGACTTTCAACGCAGGGCAAGGAAGTTATGGACTTCAAAAATAAAACAAAAGAGAGAGGCAAAAAAAATTGGAGAGTGCAAACCTCCACCAAGTGTTACGTGGGCCATGCTCCACCCCACCAAAAATAAATAAAGAAAATACATAAAAAATCAACATCCGTTCATAAGTTTTTGCGGAACATTGCAAACAAACAAACGAACAAACTAGATGCATAAGCAGAGCGCAATCCTCCGCCAAGCCAAAACTGTTTTTAATAATAACAGAAAGCACAAAGAGCCCTCTGCTGTAATTTCACAAAATCCTTTAAAACATTTCTGAATCCGGAGGTTACCATGACCACCTCAAAGCCACAAGGTCCTGGGTTCAAGTCCCGGGCTCGGCGAGGGCGTTTCGGTGTGGGTTTCCTCTTGGTACTACAGTTTCCTCCAGTAGTTCCTAGGTGTGAGTGTGAATGTTTGTGTTTGTATTGGCCCTGAAATGGTCTGGTAAGCTGTTCAGGGTGTGCCCCGCTTTGGCCTAGTGACAGCTGAGATAGGCTCCACCCTCCCCACAACCCTAGTAGCATTAAACAGTTCGGCATATGAGTGAGTGACATGAGAATTTGATCTGAATTGCCAACAAATCTAATGTGGTCGTCCTTGGGCCGTACTTCACCCCGACAAAAACAATCATTGACTTTATCAGTAAACACACACACAGTGTCCTCTCAAGTGGAAATAGAAAGTTGTATCAGGACAGTTTATTTAGCTGACAGTGAATGTACTGTGTTGAAAAAATGCAGTAATCAGAAAAGCACAAACACATTGTTTCATATCAGATTCCTGTGTGATCACACGCTGAGCTCTTGTGGAGCGGCGAATGCTGATGAATGTAGCGAATTTTGTGTTCACCCATCATTTCGCAACATTACTGACATTTAGGGGTAGATCACACTAGAGGTGCGATAGAGAAACGACTGATGCGAACCGATTTGTTTGCGCTGTTTTTTTCGCAAATTTTAAAATTTGCGCCAGGATGTTTTGCAACTCCAAATGCAAGCGAATTTTTTATGGCTTAAACACGTAAATATCTTGTGACAGTCGTGAGAAGAAGAGACAATTTGAGTAATTGGCCATTAGTTTACAGATGTTTGGTGAAAAAAGCAAATCTGCCATAAATCAGGCGAGTTTTGTTTGCTTTTTGTTCCTAAATCATTCCCTTTTTATTTGTGTGTCATTTGCACAAACAAGATGTAAACAAAATACGAACTACAACAAAATAAATATATCGCGGACGCCAGCAAGTCTCGAACTTTCCACATGGAGGTCTTCAACTTCTCGCTTTTCCTTGCAAGCGAAAAACGAGCAATATGCGAGCAAACTGACTTCGCGACCCTCTCATGACTTGTGCGAAGAGTTTGAGACTACTCCGCGTCAGAGCCTTGGTTGGCGACATTCGCGAAAATTTCAGCCATGTTTAACATTTTTGGTGATGCGTTCACGAGCCAGGCGAGCAAACGTTGCAGGACAGATTTGAAAAAGAAAAGCGACAGCCAAGAAAAGTCGCTTTTCTTTTGCAGCTCTAGTGAGATCACCGACACACTTAGCGACAATTAGCAGCATTCGTTCGTAACCTTTTGCGAAAAAATGTGCTCACAAAAAATTTTGAACCGTTTAGCAACCTTTTGCGAACCCTGACAAAACCCAAAACTGCCTACGTTTGTCAGTATTCACCGATCCATGAGGTACTAGCTTAAATGACACAACAATGCAATATGCATCCTTACAAAAATCCTTTAATCTTTTGCCTGAAGAGCTTATTTAAATTCATACTTCAGGACATAGATTGGAATGGAACATCTGGACATAATCCTCTTCATTAATGCCCCGCAGCGCGGCGTACAACCGTCACCTCGTTTACTAAAGTTTATTCGCTTTCTGGTACATCTGCAGCCAAAGCTGCTGTTTATGACTGTTAATGTGAGATACACAATATGGCTACAGTCCAGGTTTTGAGAAACTCTTTTGCGCTTTGACGCCTTTTTGTTCGAGTCTGTTTTTCTGGGAACCTCTCCAAGAGGAACTCTGACCCTTCTTTCTCAAAAGCAGAGAGGACACCTCGTCATATTTGAGTTCTGTACTCTTTGTATTGAAATGTACTTTGCATTGAGATAAAATATCACAAAAAAAAAAGAAAAAAAGTTTTCATATGTCTGTATTTGCGTATTTAGATGATACGCTGGTTCACACAGTGGTCTTGTATTGAGCCAACAGTGTTTAACGTACACCAAGAAGTATACCACGGTGGTGTAGTGGTTTGCATGTCTGCATCACAGCAAGAAGGTCCTGGATTCAAGTCTTGCACCTTTGTGTGGAGTTTGTCCAAAGGGATGCACATTAGGCTAACTGGCTGTTCCAAATTGCCCCTATGTGTGAGTGTGAGTGTGAATGGTTGGGCGTGTATTGCCTGTGGTGGTCTGGCGAGCTGTTCAGGGTGTATCCAACCTTCGCCCAGCAAGGCTTAATGGCATTGCTCCAAGGCCCAACAGCAGCAGCCTGGTTGTACTGGGGCTTGAACCCCCATCAGTAAACCAGATCCTTAATCACTGAACCACCACTGTCCCCTTTTGTTGACACTCAAAATTCTTGAATGTCCATGACTTTTCTATCACCCTCAAAATAGTTTCCATGACAGCTTTTTTTAGACTATGTATAGTTTTATTTGAAAAAGTGTTATAATTGTAACACATGTGCACACAATTCTAACACTCTTGCAAAAATAACTACAAAAATAAATACATAACTAGTGGAAGTGAGGGCGCTCAGGTGGTCAAGGCTCTGGGTTACTGATCCTGGTCAGGGGTTCAAGTCCTAGTACCACCAAGCTGCCACTGTTGGGCCCTTGAGCAAGGCCCTTAACCCTTAAGTGTTGAGTTGTACAGAAAATGCAAGGGCATCTGTCAAATGCTGTAAATGTAATCAATTCATTCATTCATTTTCTGAACCGCTTAATCCTAATTAGGGTCACAGGGAGGCTGGTGCCCATCTCAGCCGACACTGGGCAAAGGCAGAGTACACCCTGGACAGCTCGCCAGGCCGTCGCAGAAATGTAATCAAACCTAATGAAAAATTCCATGGGTCTCCAGAAAGGTTAGGACCAATAAGAACCCTGCATTGCAATTCCAGTTGTATTATACAAAGTATAAAATTACTTTATCATTAGTGACCATTTCGATGGTTCTCCCATTGACTTTTACATGAATTGAATTATTTTTTAAACTTAGTGTTGCTGTTAAAAATAATTTCAATATCATCGGTATGTATGCATGTATTTTTGAAAGTCTTTTCTCAGCGCTGTGTTTTCCAAAAACGTCTCCATCCACACGAACAATGATTTGAAACCTCACCCATGACCAGGCAGCCTAGCAAGAATGTCATAAACTGTTATGACAAACTCTCAAGAATAAGCTTAAGTGCATGTGTTTTTCTGAGGAAGGGAAGCAGAAACACACCAACACGACCACAAGTGCTGAAGACACACATAGTTTGAGTGGTGGCTTCAGGAGCAGAAGAGCTTGTATCATATTCCAGCTCCTCTGCACAGAGGTGTCAAAGTGAAACAAACGGAATCACAAATACTTTATTTAAAAATATTTCTAACAATAAAAGACCTCAAAACAACAACCTGGCCAGCAGCAATCATAAAAAGCGTCCAGAACGAATGTAATGACGGAAAATAATATAAACTTTAATTAATAATGTAGAAATAATGCACATAAACTGCAAGGGGAATACACAGGTTCATGTTGTCACATCAGGGTGTTTTTGTTCTGATAAAGTGGGTTAAAAAAATAATAATAACTAAATAAATAAAATGATAAAGTAAAAATGTAAAGAACACTAATGTGTGCAATTTTGCATTTACACTTTCATGACAGCTCTCAGTGCATATTTCACAAATGTCATGTGTTCAGAAAGACTGGCATGATCTGATTGGTCCACTATCTCAGGGTTATTAGGCCTTATTCTATCCATACCCACTGGATATAAGCAATCGCGCATTCTGATTGGCTAATTTACTGTTAGAATATTACCACATACAAGGATGACAATGGACAAAAAAAAAATTAAAATTAAAAAAAAAAACAGTAGTAACTAGTATAAGTATACTAAGCTAATTTTTAATGCTAGCGGTTAGCTTTTTCATGCATTCTTTATCCTTAATTCAACAAAATCAACAAAATTTTGGAATGAAAGTATTTAATGCTCAGATTGTATTTTTATTTCAAGAATTCGAATTTTTATTATTTTTTTGTTCCACCAAACAAGCCTCTGGTCGTCCGTGCCACCTGATGCCGGAGACTGGGGGAGATGGTACTCTAACTAATCTGCTGCAACTGGAAGTACGAAGCACAAGTCCTTGCTACCTCCATGCTAACAGGCTGTTCCGTTCAGTATCTGATGGTAAGAACATATATTTTTATATTCTTCTTCTTCTTTTTTTTTTTTTAAGAATTTGAATAAACGAATAAAAGTGCTTTATTTCTTCCAGTGAGTATGGATAGAAGAAAGCACTTATTCCACTCACTCTCATCAGATATGACTGATAGCTATTAGAATAACTGTTAATTATCCCGAGTGGATAATTAAATATTTGAATTGACACTTGAATCAAAAATGACGAACACTCACAATTTGTTCCTGGTAACTTGGATATTATATCGTTGCCACAATTTAAAAATGGAAAAATAAACCATTTCCTTTTAGTTTGTTTTTCTTGTGTTTCCGTGGAGTATATACTAAAACGTTGAATGAGTTTAAAAACCTGCCGTTACGGAGCACGTAGACTCTACGTGTGACGCACTGAGCTCACCTGCCTCTGTCTTGGCTAAAATATTGCAAAGTAAACAATAAAAATCTTAAGTTACTTTGTTTTTGTTTTTTTGGTGTTCCTGTGTAGTATGTACTAAAACGAGTATTTACCTCAGGTTCAGTAGATGTTTCTAAACTGGTATTCAGTGACATTCGCCTCACTTTTGGCACATTATTGTTATTTATCCAACTTTTTCTAGAATGGTGTAAAAAGCCAGCTTAACACCACTTAGCATCTGCTTGATTGCTTACCCACACTCACCCTGCCATGACGATGAAGAAGTCCAGTCTGTTCCAGGTGTCGCCAAGGTAACAACGGCGACCAAAAATGCCGAGAGCCACCATCTTCACCACCATCTCCACGGCAAAGAAGATATAAATAATTGCGTCAAACGCCTGGAAGGCAGCAAGAACAAAACAGGAGCAAGACACAAAGTTTAATTAAAGTCATGCTGATTTTCTTTACATTAAACACACAGAAAAGAAGTCAAAGAATTGACAGACATATGACAGAAGTAAGGCGATGATGAGGGGATATTGGTATTGATTTCCGTATCAATAATCCTGTGTGAATGTACTCACGTGAGCATACACTCAAACAAAGAGTTCATTAAAAACAGCAGGCAGAACGAGAAATCTCCACTTATAAAAGAGATCATGTGTTGTTTTGAAAACGATTGGCACTGGGCCACTTGTATGCTCCACGGATCCGTGTATTATTTGTGCGTGTTTGTGCGAGAGCGAGATAGCAGCAGAGCATGTACGGTGACTTGGATCGAATTTATACATGACTGCAATATATCTCCGACATCAGCATCTGCATTTGTGTTTAACAACTGTGTGATTAATTATAAAACACTGTTTAATTACCAGATCTGAGTGGGTAAGAATTTGGAAAAATTCCCCAGGCTACACGCTGATTCAAAATTAGCTGCAGATAATAGCTCAAGAGGCGGTAATCGACAGACTAAGCGATGTGACATTTCTTCATAAAAGGCTTCAATGGCTTATTAGTAAGAATTAGCTGCAGCGATTAGATGAGAGGCAAGGCCGAGCGGTCAATGTGTCTCATGAGAGAAGCAACAACAGGCAGAGCTAAAACCGCTCCTTTTTTTTTTTTTTTTTTCTGCTTAGTGGTACCACCTGACGCCCGGAACATTTAAGTAAACATCCGAGGCTGTGTAATTTCCCTGTGCGTAATATTGTGAAGAAAATAAATTCTAGAATGGAGAAACAGTAAATAATAAGCACAGCTGTTACACCGTGTTCCGTTTTTACCGTCTCCTGTGTGTATTGCCAGTAATTTTTGACTCGATCCTAATAAGACGGCAAGTGTATGCTTTATAAAAGGTAGGCACATGTGAAGAGCATGCCTGTTATTGATATTGATTTAATTTTTTTTTTTTTTTTTTTTTTTTAAAGCAACCATTCAGAGAGAGTATCTGATAAGGTAAAATGAGCCACACCCTCCCACCTTTCCAAGGAAGTTTGGTACAGGTGTGTTGCTCAGGGGTTACCTCGCCTTTCGGCCAGAAATGGCTGGGATAGGCTCCAGCTTCCCTGTGGACCTGAATAGGATAAGTTGTACGGAGAAAGAATTGATGAATGAACAACTGACGGTTCATTGAAAACTGAAAAAAAAAGAACATTTCAAACCAAAACACCACCACGCGTGTTTAGTTGCATTTTATTGCCAGCTGCTATGGTGAGAAACAAGATTAACCAGTAGGATGAAACATGATTACCCACTACCAGCCTGGTGTTGAACTGATATTTCCTTGCAGGAAATTATACATAATACACACGGACTAAAAATCACATATCAAAAATGTACTCCACGGAATCCCTCCATTAAGCTACCAATTCCCACCAGCCACTTTTTCCCCTTCATATAACAACCTTATATAAAGACATATCCTGTAAGGATAGCCAACAACATTGTTTGGGAATTCTAGTCATGCTGCCACACAGGGTGGTGTAACACGCTTGAAGAAACATCGGCATGGCAGAGCTCACAGATTGCCTAGCGTCACTCTGACTGACAGTGGAGAGAAAGTATGACGTCCTTCCCATGGCCAATTCGCCCATGTTGACTTTCTCAGTGAAGGATGGGTCGGGTATCATCGAAATTCCCGTGTGTAGTCCCCTCCTGACCACATCAAAATTCAAAAGTCGTGACAGGAAAAGTAATCTTCCAATAATTAGCCAGTCACTGCTCAGAAATACAGCATAGGCCATGAAGTGGCCCTGTAGGAGGCGAGGCTGAATTGCATCTTCCGCCATCAAAGCTTCACAGTCTATATGAATGAACCCCTAACACCAGGACCCACCTACGAAAAATGCCCCCATGAAAACGGATTATCAGCTACAAGATGTATTAGCAGCAAGGAATGCAAGACCTTCCACCACCTCCACCCCTTCTATAACATCCAGATCAAGGTGGCTTAAATGAATTGCTGTCCAAGGCAGCACCCTGGATTGATTCCTCATGACAAAAAAAACAAAACAAAACAACTTACCATGAGGAGCCATTAAAACCTAATGAAGACTGTTTCAATTGTTTAAACAGAAACCATTATATCCTAAAGAAGACCTTTAATGGAAATCACTAGGGCAATTCTAATTACGAAGAGCAATTCTAATTACATCAGTATTTGCCCCAACACTGCAAGGCAAAAGTTTCTGAACAGATGGTGTTTCCAATCTTATTACAATCCTCGCCATTCTTACTTCCACAGACCAGACAAAACGATGCAGGATAGCTATTAAATTAGAAAAGCTAAATAGTTTTTGTTTGCAGGGGGTAGTGGTGGCCGGTGGTAGGGTGCTGCATTACTGATCCCAAGGACGGGGGTTCAATCCTCACTGTCAACGGGATGTCGCTGCTGTCCCCCCAGTGCAGCTAACTGGGTTATCAAATGCCGGCCACGTCTCTCGCTGTCTGTGGTGAGAGGCACGTAAAAGAACCATTGCTGATTTTCGTTAAGTGTAGGCTAAATAGCCGTCAGCGTGTTTCTGCCCTGCGATGGCCTGGCGAGCTGTCAGGGTGTACTCTGCCCTCGCTCAGAATCGGTTAAGATGGGCGCCAGCTTCCCTGCGACCCTTGTTAGGATTAAGTGGTTCAGAAAATGAATGAATGAATAGTTTTGGAACTAATTCACTGCTTGGTATAAGATCTTAATACGACTGCATGTGTAAAATATGCTTCATAAAAAGATAAATTCATATTCATATGAAATAGATACGCTTGCCTGTTAATGATATTGATTTAAAAAAAAAAAGAAAAAAAAAAGAGAGGTGGTATCTGATAGGATAAAATGAGGCACACCCTCCTCTACATGTAGTTTCTGAAACACACTTGTGCAGTTGAACACTATCTGACTGCTCTACAAACTTCCACTACATGTAATGCTTAGTACGGACTAAACAGTCCCTGACAACTACACGTAGCACAAAAGACCAATCCTGGGTCGCCTTACCCGACCATGACTGTCTGTGTATAAAACCCCTGAAATAAATTAAAGAATAGCACTGGACGTACCCGAGTCTGCATGAGTGATGGCCTAGTAATGGGGTAAAGGTAAATTCTGAGTGCAATTGGCAGGAGAGGCGAGTCTAAAATCAAGAGTTTCTGTCTCCATGCAGATATTCACTGTACGCTACATAAAACGAGACGCAACCTAACAGTGTCCCTATAAGTCATGCTTTTCTAGCATTTGGAACCAAGCCCCAACCATGTCCTTGATCATTTTTGAAGTCATTTATTCACTTTTGGTGTTGCTTGTGCACTGTATACACGCTGCTTGTTTTAATGTGATGTTTCTTGCATGTGTTGCAACCAGCCCCTTTAAAGAGTTCCCATGCTTCCCTCTAGATGTGGTTTGATTGAGCTTGCATCATTGGTGAATAAGAAGTACAGATTTGCCTGTAAAAGTCTACTCCTGCCTGTCTTTTGACCCAAATCATAGATTTGCCTCAAGGTGCTTGAAAGAGCCTGGATATAATGTCTTCCCACTCAGAGTCTCAAGTGTTACATCATCTCAAAGGTTCGAGAGAATGTTAGCCTGCAGAAACCTTTACATACAGGCTCGCTATGTAAAAAAAAAAAAAATGTGTCTAAAGGTACGTTGTGCTCATGGATGGACTGGTATGGGAGTTCCTTTCATAATACAAGTATCTTTACAGCTGTGCTCTGTGACTGTGTGTGAGACAAGATAGTGTGTCCTCTTCTTCGGGGGATTCATGTCTGAGCAATTCTTTCCTTTGTGATTGGTGTGGTGTGTTGGCATGTGTGTATGTGTCCTCAGATTGCACAGGACTTTGAGTGTGGGTATGAAATGATCACGTTGGGGCTTTGGGTGTGTGCTTGTGTGATTCTCAGTGGATGCTTGCAGACTCAAAGCAGCAGCAAAGCAGAACAGCACAACATCAGGACCTGTCACTAGTCATAAGTGTGTGCATGAGTGTATGAGTGTGTCGTTAAAAGTAATATGTTTAGTTTCAGCAAATCCAAACACTGCTGGAGTCCAAGTTTGTGCATTGGGACTGGGATCCCAGAAAAAAAAAAATGAATAAATAAAAATAAAAAACCTTTCTTACAAATCCAGAACAGATGGGAGCATACTAAGTGTAAAAGACTGCTTAGTCGCCTTGGTTTATAAACTAATTAGTTTATGTAGAGGAAATGTGATTGGTTACCCATTGGTCAATTTTGTTTAAGGGTGTCTGTAGCATTGGGTGGGAGCGGTCCGACGTTTTAGCTGGGCTGGTAAAAGTGTAGGGTACCAAGTGTACCCATTGAGGTAGATCTGCACCTGTATTAGGGAAAACTGTAAATTGATTGGATCATACCAGCCAGTTCTCTCTCAAGGATATTGAAGTTGAAGCCATCTGAGATTAATATAAAGAGAAGTGACTTTGGGACCAAAAGGTCGCTGGTTCGATTCCCGAACCAGTAGGAAAAATGTGTGGTGGTGGGGGAGTGAGCTGCACCTTCCCTTCCTCTACCTTCATGGCTGAAGTGCCCTTGAGCAA
>JAQMYF010000021.1:3370118-3388056 GCA_030014195.1 Neosilurus mollespiculum | reverse complement strand
ATGTTTTTGGACTGTGGGAGGAAACCGGAGTACCCGGAGGAAACCCACGCAAGCACAGGGAGAACATGCAAACTCTACACAGAAACGCTCGAGCTGGGAATCAAACCCAGGACCTTCTTGCTGTGAGGCAGGCGTGATAACCACTGCGCCACCGTGCCGCCCTATTTTTATTATTATTATTATTATTATTGTTATTATTATTATTATTATTATTCTGGTGTTCTCACATTTGAATAAAATTTTCTGAACACATCAACTATGGAGAGTTAATCCTCCCCCCAACCCCCCACCCCCGGCCTCCTTCTTCTCCTTCCTTCATTCTGACAGCTCATTAGGAGTGCTCTAGGTGTTGGCAACCTTGTCCGGAGCAGTTGGGAAGCTACCAAAGTCCCTCCACTGTACCAGTTTAGTATACACTACCCACTTATGCTAACATTCTCTTAGTCAGACTTCCACCACTGCAATTTAACTAGAAAAGATGCTTGGCTAATAATAATAATAATAATAATAATAATAATAATAATAATAATAATAATAATAATAATAATAATAATAATAATAATACCATTCAAAGATATACCATTAATCAGTCAGTCAGTGACCCCCCATTTTTCTGAAAGCAATAATGATGAAGTCAATGCCTAGGGTGAGCTTCAGCCTGAAATCAAGACTCCCACACACATCCCATCCTTACTATAGAATTAATGACAGCTGAGGCTTGGGGAATCTGCCTCCCTGGCAGAGATATACCCAGGGTCAGTGTACTACCTCGTTTTAAGTGGATGAAGACAGGGTCAAAAGGGGGAGAGCTGCTTTTTCCGAGACAGGCTTTTAGTAATAGAGCAGATAACACCCACTGGTTTGTGATGGGGTTCTATCTGAAATAGAGTGTCTACAGGAACGGATTGGGTGCCAAAATAGAGTCGGGCTCTCGGAGATCTGGCATCTCAGTGGAAAAATGAATCTATTAAACCTTTGCTAAAGTGACCTAACATTCCCTGACACACACAACCAGTGCAGCGGTGTATGATGCTGGTTTTGGAAAAGGAAAGGCAATGGTAAAGGTGATTGTCTTAAAGAAAAAGTTCGCTCTGAAATATCGTGAGCATAGCGATGCTGATGTGATTCATATCTGTTGGCTGATATTTTATCATAAGATTTGGGCAGTAGCACAGTAACCACAGTGTTTAATAAAAACAATTTTAGTCTGAAACATACAAAAAAACTGGGTTGTGGGGGGGGCACTCATAGAGTGCAAGGTACCTCCACTTCACAGCATGGATAATGTAGCAAATGGACCCTATATAGGTAATCACCCATGTTCCTATTTTAGGATATGTTTTATCATATGTGGACTTGACCAATTTAGCTAAAAAACTCTGTTAACTGGAAGATTTATATGATGGTTGGGGCTTGACCTTTGAAGGTCACTCAAGGTCATAGGAAACTGTCTCATTTAAAAGTCCATATATGCTCTGTTTCCAAAATTTGTGACCTTGATCTGACCTTTACCTTTGACCTTGACATTCCAAAATCAAATCATCTCTGGCACTGGGATAGGGTAGTAATCCCACCAAGTTTGGTGAAAATCAATACATGAGTATGGTCAAGAATGTGCTCAAAGAAAAACTGACTTTCAAAACTCCATTTTGAGTAGAGGTCATGCCAATCAAGTGTCAATGAAAGCCCCTAAATAAACAAAACAACAAACGCTTTCGCTCACTATTTTCCGGCTGTGTTCACATGAGAAATGTAGAAATATTAAAGACACTGATGCAAATTGTGAATTTAGAAAGTTCTGGAAAATAAAATAGGTATAAAACACATTTGTGAGTTACAGCAGAGACTAGGCTCAAATGCATTACAGCGTGAGGCACTGCTGCATTATGTTCTGGAACTCTGAGTCCATAGTTTGATGTCGTCCATGTTGGATTTCTCATTGATAAGCTAATGAGCATCAATGGAACACTGGATGGCAATCACACTAACTCGTGAATTAACATGAAAGGTTAATCTTTGGAACCTTGGTCTGTTTTGCTGATCTAAATTTGAATGTGGTTATTTATTTACGTTTACATTTATAGTATTTGGTAAATGTCTTTATCCAGAATGACTTAGCCTGGCCACAATAAAAGGCCATTCTAAAATGTGCAGTTTTATCACACGGCACAATGCCACAGAAGTCGCAAGTTTTGAGGGAGCGTGCAATTGGCATGCTGACTGCAGGAATGTCCACCAGAGCTGCTGCCTGTGAATTCAATGGTCATTTTTCTACCATAAGCCATCTCCAAAGGCGTTTCAGAGAATTTGGCAGTACATCCAACCGGCCTCACAACCGCAGACCACGTGTAAACACCAGCCCGGGACCTTCACATCCAGCATCTTCACCTCCAAGATCATCTGAGACCAGCAACCTCGACAGCTGCTGCAACAATCTTTTTGCATAACCAAAGAATTCCTGCCCAAACTGTCATCTGCATGCTCATCGTCCTCATCGGGGTCTCGACCTGACCGCAGTTCATCATTGTAACCGACTTGAGTGGGTTAATGCTCACATTCGATGGCATCTGGCACGTTGGAGAGGTGTTCTCTTCGCGGATGAATCTCGCCTTTCACTGTACAGGGCAGATGGCAGGCAGCGTGTATAACCCTCAATTGTTCAGTTGTATAAAAATAATTGTAAGTTGCTCTGGATAATTTGCCAAATGCCATAAATGTAAATGTAAACCACTGCCCCCCCTTGTAATCCCCCCTACTGGCATCCGTTCACTTTACATTATTAGATAAGAAGCATGGTTTGTTTACCTCTTCACCACATAAGGAATGTCTAGCTTTTATTTACGGATGTCACTAGACATTCACGTCCAGAAGAGGTGGGGAAAAAAGAGGGACAATGGAAAGCCATTGTCACTCATTCATTCAGTCATTCGCAGAACAGCTTAATGCTACTAGGACTGCAGGAAGGCTGGAGCCTATCTCAGCTAAATCTGGGCAAAAGCAGGGTACACCCTGAACAGCTCGCCCGTCCAAATCAGGGCCAACACACACAACTGTTCAATGTTGATTGCTTGGTGGGCAACCCGAATTCGGAAAACACTGGCAAAGTAAACCAAATTCGCAGCCCAAGCCGACTCTGGTCCTTACCTCTAGTATGAAAGTACCCCAGAGTGCTGCGGCATCAATCAGCAAACACATAGAGATAATACAAGGGCTAATTCCCACTGTCACCTGTATCAGCATGTAGGCTAGAAGCATTGTGGGAAATGTAGTTAAGCATTAAGTATGCAAGACAGTAAGAGAATGGAGGTGTGATTGATGCAGTGTTTGTCTACTTCCTTTTCCTATTCTCACTTTGTATCTGTCTCCATTAGTGTTGACAAGAGTGCCCAGTCCACTGGGCCGGTTAGCTCATTTGCAGAGCTTGCAAAGAACACGGATATTTAATTAGGAAACACTGCAGGCAGAATTAGGAGGGACTGCTGGCTAAGAGAGCCATTAACCTCTGTCTGGGGTCACAGTCAAGTAGGTATGCCACGGGTTTCCTTGGTTTCAACAACCCATTGATGGTCATTCTAGATCACTGTGGTCTAATTGTCTGTAAGTAAGCACTCGAGCCAACCCATTTAGTTACAGCCATAGGCTGGATTATTGTTGCTGAGTGAGAAGTATCATTTTGGACTATCAAACATGTTATGGTTTTCGCGAAATCTAAAGTCATAACATAGTACCATAGTAAACCACAGTACACCACAGTGGTGTAGTCGTTTGCACTCTCTCCTGATAGCAGGATGGTCGTGAGATTGAGTCCCGTGGTCCGGAAGGGTGTTTCTGTTTGAAGATTGCACTTTCTCCCAGGGTTTGCTTGGGCTTTTTCAGGGTGTTCCTGTTTCCTCCCACACCACAAAGCCAAGCACATTAGGCTCACTGGCTATTCGGGATTGCTGCAAGGTATAAATGTGAGTGTGTCTGTGTTGGCTCTGCAATGGACTGCCAAGCTGTTTAGGGTGTACCCCACCTTTTGCCTAGAGTTGGCTGGGATTGGCTCTAGCTTCCCCATGACTGTGAGGTGGATGTGCTAACCACTACACCACCATGCTGCCCTCCACAGTAACACTATACTTATTTAAAGAAACACTGTTCTCGTTATAAGAACGAAGAACAAACTGCAAAAAGAAATGTGTACAACAGAAAGGTCACACTATTGATGCTACTAGCTTTTATTTGGTGTGACTTGATTTCAAGACATCACTTAGCTTACCAGAGCCTATTTCTTGGAAGAAAAAAGTTTAAAGAATCTTCTATTCCACCAAGCCACGGTTTGTACCCAAATAACATAGAAGTAACCATATTATGGGCGGCACGGTGGTGTAGTGGTAGCACGTCCACCTCTCAGCAAGAATGTCCTTGGTTTGAGTCCTGGTCTTGGCGAGGACGTTTCTGTGTGGACTTTGTATGTGCTTACATGGGTTTCCTTTGGGTACTCTGGTTTCCTCCCATAGTCTGAATACATGCAAATTAGGCTAACTGGCTGTTCCAAATTGACCCTAGTGGTGTGAATGGTTCTGTGTGTTGCCCTGCGATGGAATGGCAAGCTGTTCAGGGTGTACCCTGCCTTCGCCCAGTAGCCTCTCCGCGACCCTAATAGGATTAAGCAGTTCAGCAAATGAGCGCTATTGCTGCAAAATAAATAAATAAATAAATAAATAAATACGAATCAACTTGATCCATTCGTGTTTGCTAAAATTAATCAATCAATCAATGTTTAAGAACACTGGGTATTTATCCATTATGCATTCTTGAGCAACTGAACGTGGGCAGGACAAAATAACACGAGCACGAACCAGAACACATGTTGAGAAACACCCGTGACCTATAATGACGAATTCAGCTCACCAGGCTCCCTTTGTTTCTGTGGTGACACATTCGTATGAACACGCTGATCTCGGATCTCCATGGCAACAGAAGTTTTTGAAGAAATAACTTTAATTGAGAGAATGGCAAGGAATTGATGACATGCTCCAGGGCTACAGGTTGTCTCAGAGGTGCTCTTGTCAGTAATGCGCTCTCAGCATGGGACACATCAATAAGCAGGCCCAGAAAAAAATAAATAAATAAAAATACATAACCCTACTGCATGTCCGCACTACGGATTTTCATGGTTGCAGCAAGAGATTATTATTATTTTTTTTTTTTTTTATAAAAAAAAAGTTATAACAGGGGACACTTCCTGTCCTCCCAAGCATAAACATTTTGATATAAGCCATGAAGGCTCTATATGTAAAACTAAGTTAATAATTTTTATTAGATATAAGAAGTCCATGCAAATCAAGAATACAAGACTGGAAAGAGGATTTCACACAGTGCAGTTTGTATCTCACTCTCAGTAATGTTTTATTGGGGCATGTTGGCATAGTGGTTAACGCTCTCACCTCACAGTAAGAAGGTCCTGGGTTTATGCCTTGTGATTGCCAAGGGTGTTTCTACATGGGGATTTTTTTGTCCAAAAATGCATTCATGGGTTTCCTCCTGGTACACCTGTTTCCCTCTACAGTCCAAAGTCATCCACATTTGGCTGATTGTAAATGTGACTGTAAATGATTGTTTGTCTGTCTTGGCCCTGCGATGGTCTGGCGAACTGTTCGGCGTGTCCCCCCAACTTTCATCCAGAGTCAGCTGGAATTGGCTCCAGCTTCCCTGGGATCAATAGTTAACCTAATAATTAAAAAAAAAATATTTGAAAATATACTGTAACGCCAAGGTGTAACGTGTACATATACTTGCAGTAAAGCACTTCAACATGTGATACAGTGCTTAAAAACAACATTTTGCGTGACATTTTTCCACTTCACCTTCACATATATCAATAAAAAATTTTGCCTTGGCGCCCCAGTGGTGCATCAACAAGATACGTGACTATTAACCTGGAGATCACCAGTTCGAATTTGGGTTGATGCTGCAACCCAGATTCCATGGGTGCTAATTGGCCCAACTTTCATGGAAGGGAGGGATATCATACAATGATTTTCCTATCACAACGATCACCAGCCAATCATGGGCATCTGTACAGTCATTCATACAAGGGGCGGATAGCGCTTTCCCTCCCTGTTAGGTCGTCCTCCAAATACACATGTGCAGCAGTTTGTAAGGACGGTGTAGGCGTCGCATTTCATGGAGGGGGCTTGCGCATGCTTACGTTCCTCCTGAGTTGGTGGTGGTCGTGTGATAGGGAAGGAAATACTTGACAGGTGGGAATTGGACATGACTAAATTCAGGGAGAAAATGGGGGGATGGGGGAATGGGGGGATGGGGGGGTGGGTGTTTATAGGTTCTAAAAATATACATTTTATTTTCACACATGCATATTTAATCAGGGCAGCACAGTGTAGTGGTTAGCATGTCCGCCTCACAGCAAGAAGGTCCTGGGTTCGAATTCTTGGTCTCGAGCATTTCAGTGTGGAGTTTGCAAGTTCTCCCCGTGCTTGCGTGGGTTTCCTCTATGTACTCCAGTTTCCCCCTACAGTCCAAAGATATACACATTAGGCTAACTGGCTGTTCCAAATTGACCTTATGTCTGTATGTGAGTGTGAATGTTTGTGTGTGTTGTCCTGCTATGGCCTGGTGAGCTGTTCAGGGTGTACCCTGCCTTCGCCCAGTGATGGCTGAGATAGGCACAGGGTCTCGCGACTCTAGTAGTAGGAAGAAGCAGTTTAGCAAATGATTGAGTGAGTGAGTGGGTATCTGGAGAGACTTACAAAAGTGCTTTTTGGTCTCTGTCGAAAGCATCCTCATGCTGGTTCACTAGGTCAGGGGAGCAAGAAATGGCAAATCCTATCTCAGCCAATTAAGCAACTCATTAAAATGCAAATAATGCCCTTTGTATCTATTCGAACCACAGAGTGACGTAAAACAACGCCAACTTTCCATTAACTTCAAACATCTTTATGTCAGCACCAACCGGCTCATCCAACTACCCACCGTCTCCAAAACTCTACTGTCTCTTTCAAAGAGTTAAATCATCCTTTCAAATATAAAATAACAAAATAATGAGGAAGATCTGATATCTGCTACCGCGCACATGGGAATCTTACCATGATTTCCACACTTGTTCACTCATTTGCCGAGCCATTTACTCCTACTAGGGTTTGGGGAGGCTGTGCCTGTCTGAGCTGACACTGTGTGAAGGCGGGGTACATCCTGAACAGCTTGCCAGACCAACGCCCACACAACCATTCCGAATCACCCTCACACCTAGGGGCAATTCGGAACAGCCAATTAGCCTAACGTGCATGTCTTTTGACTGTGGGAGGAAACCAGAGTAGCCGGAGGAAACCCACGCAAGCAGACGGTAGAACATACAAACTCCACACGGAATCACCCGAACCCGGGACTTGAACTCAGGACCTTCTGGCTGTGAGGCGGACATGCTAACCACTACACCACCAAACCGGCTGTTTTCCCCATTTTTCGCAATATTAACGTAATTATAAATAGATGATACATAATTGATGCCCTGTTCTGTACACTGGAGAATAAGCATTATTATGGTGGACCACATCAATCCACCCCTTTCACTCAGGGTGATTATTTCCTGGTCACAGCATACCCTGTTATGTTTTCTTCCTTAAGCACCACTCAGCTACGCTTGGAATACGCCCATAATGGTCCATGTTGGAGCTAAAGCATAATTAATGCCAATTATGTACCTGTTTGCTGGAAGTACAGTATGCATATGCGTTTGCAGCCATATCTCAGAAATTAACTGCACCTGGAATCATGTACTAAGTGCATTCAAAATGGTGTAGTGGTTTAAAAGTCATTTTTAACGTCTAGCTAAGTGATTATATTGTAATCACTCGGCTACACATTTGCCGGACCGCTTAATCCTGCTAATAGGTTTGCAGGGAGGGTGGAGTCTATGTCAGCCAACACTGGATGAAGACAGGCTACACCCTCAACAGCTCACCACACCAATCACAGTGCAACGCACACAACCGTTCACAGTCACATTCACAGCCATTTAGCCTAATGTGCATGTCTTTAGACTGGAGGAAACTGGAGTACTCGGAGGAAACCTGGGAAGAATCTGCAAGCTCCACACAGAAACAGCCTTGCTTAGCCCAGCCCTTGAACCTTCTTGCTGTGAGGCGGACGTGCTAACCAGTATACCACCGTGCCGTCCTGAATTATTATAATACAGCTAATAAATAATTGAATTTCTGATTGGATTTAATAAAATGACGTCCACGTATAAAATAACCTTTGAACTTCAGCTTTTTTTTTTTTTTGATTCTCACAAAATTTAATTTCCATTTGTTACATTTGGTCTGCACTACCCACCAAAAGTTTTACAGGGCCTCTATTTTTTACCAATCCATCTCAGGGCCATCATTTAACACCTAAGAGCATTTCAGAACAGCCTATTAGCATAATGTGCATGTCTTTGAACTGTGGAAGAAAACTGGAGTACCTGGAGAAAACCCACACAAGAATATGCAAACTTCACACAAAAACATCCTTACCGAGCCCAGGACTTGAACCCAGGACCTTCTTGTTGTAACCACTATACCACCATGCCGCCCCCCTATTAGATTCAGTGAAGTGAAATTGTAACGCTACAGCATATAAAGGCATTCTAGATGGTTGTGTGCTCCATCTTTGTGGAAATGATTTCTGGAAGAACCACATATGAGTGTGATGGCCATGTGTCCTGAATTCTTATAGCTATAGTATAAAAGCCATATTATTTCGGCTGTGACCATGGATGCCAATTTTGCATGAGAAGAAAATCCAAAATGATAGATGAGTATAAAGCATTTTGAGGACAGGTTGTTCACTAATGGACGTTAAATGGTCTTACACATTTTGTAATAAATGCAAAAAGTTTATATTAGGCCAATTCTGTGGTTAAACTATACAACTGGCAAAACGCATGGGATTTATTTCGGCTCATGTTTTTTTTGGTAGGCGGACAGAATCAGGCACAAAACAGGCTGCCACTAATGCATGATATTTGGTTCATCAACAGGGACAATCAATCAGCCGTGTCTCCATTTCTCCACTTTGTTTTCGAGTCCAGTCCACACTTTTTTCTTTTTGTTTTTTTTGCAAGCTTTCCTTGAATGAATATGTATGAGAGGAAGAAGTGCACTTTGCGTGATGCCGCATACACAATGCTTAAATTGCATATTAGAATTGTACACCAGTCTGGTACATAACATGCCAGGTTTCTCACACAGTATGTGGCCTCATTATGCCTGAAATTTACATTTTAATACATCTGGCTGTAACAATACAAATTTAAGCCCATTCTATGACCTGTCCTTAATTCCAGACAAATATTCTGGTGCTCAGTGACAGCGTTGCTTATTTATTTGTACACTGATGCAGTTGGTGAACAAACAATGCAAGAGCTCAGAAATTTTCACGTTCGCTCCCGAGTGGCGAATCGACAGGGTGAGTGCCTATCAACCCGGAGATCATAAGTTCGAATGCAGGTTGATGCCACAGCCATCAGGGACCGGGCGCCCATGGGAGCTAACTGGCCGATTTCTCATGGGAGGGAGGGATGACACTCACAGCGATCTCCAGCCAATCATGGGTGTCTGCGAGCTCATATGAATAGGGATAGTGAGCTCATATGAAGGGCGGATAACGCTTTCCCTCCGAGTTTGTTAGGCCGCCCCCAAATACACATGTGCAGCAGTTCGAAAATTAGCGGGTGGCAGCACTGCATGTTACTTACGCCCCTCCCTGGTGTGTGTGGGGGGGATTTTCACGTCAAAATTAGCCACGTGTACAAAATGTCCACCTTCAGAGCAATCACATGAGAGCCAGGAGAGAAATCAGTGAACAGCAGGGATTAGTTTGGAGATTTCCATTTCAATCATAGATTCTGGGACTTGGTTACATCCCTATATTCCAACAGCACATTGGTCCAACAGTTACAGGCCATTGGTCTGGCAGCCCCCTGGTCCAAAAGTTACAGCCCATTGGTCCGAGAGTTATAGCCCATTATACCAACAACTCTAATCCAATTGAACTGAGTAGAGCGCCCAACTGATTTAGGCAAGGTGCCCATCTTATATAAGTTGGGCTGTCAGACCAATGGGTTGTCGGACCAGTGTTCTGTCAGAACGTACAGTCCCCGCCTCCACCCTACAGCGCTCTCAGTGAAATCAGCTCGTCATATCCTTTTAGCTATCACGCTCAAAGTGTTTGATGATTGCTACTTTAATAATATTCGAACAGCGTGTCTGTTTGTACTTGCAAACAGTTAGGACTGACACATTTGTTGTGAAGTTCCGCATCACCTCTGATGAAATGCTGTCATCAGGGGCAACATGAGAGACGCTTTTTCCAAACACACTTTTCTCTGGTGACAAAATACTATGAGCGAGAGGACTCCTAGCACAAATGACAGCTGTCCTGTTGCTGTGGTAACACTATTGGGATTTAAAAAAAAAAAAAAAAAAAAAAAGAGGAAGAAAATGAGGAAGCATAACAAACATGCAGTTCAGAAGAATCTTTAGCATGATGTACCACTACGCGAAACCCTTGGGGCAAATATCAGCTGCCTTTCATTGTTAAATCTACTAGCCCATGCCCCCACATCTCCACACACACACACACACACACACACACACACACACACACACACACACACACACACATACACATAATATGCTTATTTAACATAAACCTAGGGGGCAGTGGTGGCCTGGTGGTAGGAAGCTGGATTACTGATCCCAGAGGTCAGGGGTTTGAGCCCCACTATTAACGGTTTGTCACTGCTGTCCCCCCCAGTGCAGATAACTGGGTTATCAAATGCCGGCCATGTCTCTCACTGTCTGTGGTGAGAGGCATGTAAAAGAACCATTGCTGATTTTCGTCAACAATAGGCTGCATAGCCGTCAGCGTGTTTCTGCCCTCGATGGCCTGGCGAGCTGTCCAGGGCGTACTCTACCCTCGTCCGGAGTCGGCTGAGATGGGTGCCAGCCTCCCCGCGACCCTTATTAGGATTAAGCGGTTCAGAAAATTAATGAATGAATGAACATAAAGCTAAATAAACCTGAAAAGTCTATTATGCTAGCAGTTAGCTCACTTTCCTACACAATTTTAAAATCATTTTGACCTCAATTCACATTTTGACAATCATCAAAGCTGCGACATTCCCAGCTAACGCAGTGCTAGCAATTAGCGCTGTGACAGCACTGCTTGGTCATAAATACTGAAGCAAGCAAGTTCTCTGGCTTAGCTGCTTAGCACTAAAGTTAATCCACAGCTGCTGCCACACAGATAGGCTAGGTGACCTTGCACAGACACGAGACGAGATGATTTGCTCTCTTATTCACAAGTAGATGATGTCTCATTGCTGAGATAAGGCAGCGTTCGCGAGGAAGAGATAGATGGAGGCAGAATGAACCATCATAGAATTGACAATTAAAAGAGAATTTTTTAGCGAGTGGGATGAATACACTGATTTTCACTCTGCCGCACTGAATCTATTTATTAAATCTCTATATTTATGAATTTTTCAGTGATTCTATATAATTTCTCATGTAAATCTTAACCATATATGACCTTAAAGGGATACGATCTCCAGCCTCATCCATATCCAATGCACTGATAACATAATGTACTGTATATTCACTATTTGTTAAGAATTAGTGTATTATACACTCCGAGGAGAAATTATGTTGCAAATGGATACACACACACACACACACACACACACACACAAACAAGGTGGTACACTTTTCTCGTGAGGTATGTCGGCCTCACAGCAAGAAGGTCCTGGGTTCAAGTCCCGGAATTTGCATACATGAATTTGCAAGGCTCGGAATTTGCAAGCTCTCCCTATACATGTATGGGTTTCCTCCCGGTACTCCAGTTTCCTTTCACAACCCCAAAACATGCACATTAAGCTAATTGGTTGTTGTCCTGTGATGGTCTGGCGAGCTGTTCAGTGTGCACCCCGCCTTCACCCAGCGTCGGCTGAGATGCGACCCTTATCGGAATTTTTTATTTTACATTTATCATTGATTCAGGCAACCTCCCTCGACTGTCGCTTATTAAAATGCAAAAATCAACCATAAACATCTCGATTTAGTTTGCTTTTCATATGTTCCTGTGTAATATACAATAAAACCACTATTTTTGCTTGCCCTCGGTTTACACTAAGGCATGATGTTTGTGATCTCCACGATTCAAAAAAGCATGGAGCTCCACAATTTATGAGCACAACTGGGGTATTGAAAGAAGGCTGGGGGCATCCAAGAAATGAAACTTGAAGGAATCGTGTTTCCATGTTAATCAAGATCCCCCACGATGACACGTTAAGGTCTGTTAAGCTCTACTACGCTCTACTATGATTCGCACATTCTGTCATGATTGGCGTCAAATTGTAATAGATCGTCATAATTAGCACAATTACCACAATTCCACAAAGTTCCCTCAAGATCATCATGAATCCACCAAGTTCTTCCAGGATCATCATGAATCCACCAAGCTCCCTCAAGATCATCACGATTTCACCAAATTCTTTTAGGATCATCATGAATCCACCAAGTTCTTTCAAGATCATCATGAATCCACCAAGCTCCCTTAAGATCATCACGATTCCACCAAGCTCCCTCAAGATCATCACGATTCCACCAAGCTCCCTCAAGATCATCACGATTCCACCAAGTTCTTTCAAGATCATCATGAATCCACCAAGCCCCCATAAGATCATCACGATTCCACCAAGCTCCCTCAAGATCATCACAAATTCACCAAGTTCCCTCAAGATAATGACAATTCACCAAAGTTCCCTCAAGATCATCACAAATTCTGGCTAGGCCAGTGGTGGCTTAGTGGTTAAGGCGATGGGTTACTGATCCAAAGGTCAGCGGTTCAATCCCATATATCACCACTGTTGGGCCCTTGAACAAGGCCCTTAACCCTCAATTGCTCAGTTGTATAAAAATAACTAAGTCGCTCTGGATAAGAGTGTCTGCCAAATGCTGTAAATGTAAATGTAAATGTAAATTCACCAAGTTCCCTCAGGATCATCACGATTCACCAAGTTCCCTCAAGATCATCACAAATTCACCAAGTTCCCTCAAGATCATCACGATTCACCAAGTTCCCTCAAGATCATCATGTTTCCACAAAGTTCCCTCAAGATCATCACGATTCCACCAAGTTCCCTCAATATCATCACAAATCCACCAAGCTCCCTCAACATCATCACATTTCCACAAAGTTTCCTCAAGATCATCATGTTTCCACCAAGTTCCCTCAAGATCATCACGATTCACCAAGTTCCCTCAAGATCATCACGTTTCCACAAAGTTTCCTCAAGATCATCACGATTTGATCCCTCGACCCCTCCACGCTCCTCATGATTCTTTCACATTGCAAAGATTGAGGACATCATGCTCCAGTGTAAAGTCAGAGTTAGGCTTAAACGATATCTTTGAATAGTTTTAAAATATATACCGATTTGATTACGATTTATAAAGATTTTTCTCTGAAGAATGCATCAAAGCATAGACAGGAATATGTTTTTTCGTAAAACATGTCAAAATTACTAGCCATGGTAATCATGTGTACATTACAGCGGCCGCAGCTGAAGATTATGTTAAATCGTTCTGGAATATTCTTTTAATCCCAATATCCAGACAGCGTATGTAGCAGAGCTTGTAATTCCTTGTATAAAACTGTGAAGAATGTGATCCTAATTAGATTGCTATGCGAAGAAAAGCATGAAAGAGTGCTGGATCTGCTGATCTTTGAGGACATTAGTAGTGTTTGTGAACGTGTGAGTTAGGATCTGCTAATGCACCCGCATTGCGTTGTATTTGTAGTGCTAATTAGAAGCCATTTCTGGGTTTTTTTCGTCATTCGGACATGCCGCGGTTTGTCAATCATCTCTCTGAAGCTTGCCCCGTGCTTTCGCTTAGATGCTTTAGATCTCATTCATCAGGGATGTGTGCTGTCGCTTTTTGTGCCGACGTGTTAAGAGCAGAGCTGGCTCCCTTTAATGCCCCTTAACAACGCCGCCCTCGACTGCCTTGCGATGCCGCAGTGAAAACAGCCGTATCAAACTCTTGACCAGTCACCTACTGCTTCTATAATAATCTCCCAGCACCAGCAGGAAGTGCTTAGAATTGACACTGGAAGCTATAGCAGAGGTTAAAGCACTGCGTCAGGCATTCCACTATACTTCACTGGCATTATATCACAAATTTATGTATAAGTGTACGTTCTTAGGATTTTTTTTAAATTATTTATTTATTCTCTCAAGTTCACCACCCAGAAATCTCCAGGCAACAGAAATATTGAAATATTGTCAGGAACTGACACTGAGTTCGAAAGTTGATAACGAAAATAGCTCATGAAAAATTGAGTTTTAGTCTCTGGCTGTACACCTACAAGGTACACCAACAAGGTAAGTGTAATGTAGGCGTACAATTGCGTAACACATAATAGATAATGAATTGGTAGCATGATATGTATATCAGCATGGTGTTTCCATAGTGAGAGGATTCACAAGAAGTCTGTATTATGACAGTGTGTGAAATTTGTACATTAAAGAGAACAGGGGATCCACAAGAATTCGCAGAAAAAAAAAAAAAAAAAGAGCTTTATTATGAATACCATAAATACACATATTTCATTGTTTTAGTATATACTACACAGAACCAAAAGCAAAAAAAAGGTTAATGCTTGGTCCCGGGTCAGGTCATGGGGGCAGCAGCCTAAGCAGTGAGGTCCAGACGTTGCTCTCCCCAGGCACTCCCTCCAGCTCATCCGGATGGACACCGAAGCATTCTCAGACCAGCCGAGAGACATAGTTCCTTCAGAACCCACGCCTTTGGCTGCCACTCAGCTCACAGTGCACCTGACCCCTAGAGCCACTCCCACAGGTGGTGGGTCCATTAAAGGGTAGACTTACGTCTCCTCCCGGCTGGGCTCCATGGGCCAGGTGCTCGCCTTTGAGCCCTCTCCCAGACTCCGCCCGGAGGGTTTTGGGATAGGGACGGGACCCGGTAACCTGCCTCCGTGACCCAACCCTGGATCAAGCACATGATGACGATGATGATACTGATGATATAATAATATGTCTTGAAAGCAGTTGTGCACATTATGCATTTTTAAATCCCCCTCTGCTTTGCCGTGGTTTGGTGCACTGCCTGCTATCCCTGATCCCACACTCATCAGCCTGGTACGAGTGTTTATGGCTCAACTGTGGCTGATCGGGTGTGTAGCCTGTCTGCAAGTTCATTCGCTCGTTTAAAACAGCAATTCAGGAGAATTGCATACATTTACAGTTATATCCCAACTGCATCTTGTTCACCCTGTTACCTTGCCGACAGCAAAACATAAGAGATCTGCTTCTTCGGTTAAACTAAATCTCATTACACTTTAACTTTATTCACTTTAGATTATTTAATTAGTGTTGCTTCTCTTCTACTACTATAAATAACCTGCATGCTTCCTTTACACACATGTTACCCTCACTCACTCACTCACTCACTCACTCCCTCATTTACCGAACTGCTTAATCCTATTAGGGTCATGCGGAGGCTGGAGCCTATCCCAGCTAACACTGAGGTGAAGACGGGGCACATCCTGAACAGCTCGCCAGATCGCCGCAGAGCAACACACACAACCATTCGCACTCACACTCACACCTAGGGGCAATTTGGAACAGCCAGTTAGCCTAATGTGCAAGTCTTCGGACTGAAGGAAGAAACCAGAGTACCTGGAAGAAACCCGCACAGTCACAGGAAAGGGAAAACATGCAAAGTTTACACAAAAACACCCGAGCCCGAGACTTGAACCCAGGACCTGCTTGCTGTGGGGCAGTGAAATGAAATTTCCGCCCATGGACAGAGAGAGAGAGAAAGATGTAGACTTGAAGATTGTGGAAGGATCTATGGCTCTGATGTCTGTTGATGCTCTCTCTCTCTCTCTCTCTCTCTCTCTCTCTCTCTTTTTCTCTCTATATTCATGTGGAATGAGTAACAGCGCCTGATGTGAATTTGATAAGGCCACTATTTGAAATATGCCATTTAATAAACTCCTGCTGGGACAGTGGCACAGTGGTTAGCACGTCTGCTTCACATCAAGAAGACCCAGCTTTGAATCCCTGGGCTCGGGTATTTTTTGTGTTTGCATGTTAACCCCCCCCCCACCCCCACCCCCCGCCGCGTGCGTATGTGGGTTTCCTCTGGGTACTCTGGTTTCCTCCCACAACCCAAGGACATGCTTATTAGGGTAACTGGTTATTCCCCTAGGTGTGTGTGAATGGTTGTGTGTCTGTGTTGCGTTGCGATGGTCTGGCGATTGCTACTCCTTGTTTGCCCGCAGTCGGCTGAGATGGGCTCCAGCCACGACCTTAATAGGGATAAAGTGGCTCGGAAGATGAAATGATCTGCAAAATCAATCAATCAATCAATCAATCAGTCAATCAATGCCCTGCAATGGCCTGGCGAGCTGTCCCGTGTGTACCCTGCCCTTGCCCAAAGTCAGCTGAGATGGCCTCTCCGCGGCCCTAATTAGGATTAAGTGGCTTAGAAAATGAATGAATAAATAAATCAACTTTCTTTCTGCATTAGTGGAAGTTTCTTATTCGGACGCAGCAGTACTGGAGACCTTTCACTTGTTGATGATTCATATACAGGGGAATTATATTCACACCCTGCTGTTTAAGTGTATTTAATCAGAACTGTGTTCCTTGATGTTCGGAAGCCAGCGGACTGAAAAGGGCCAAGAATCTCTGATACACAAAGTTAGATGCTTATTTGAAAAGCAATGAGCAGTGTGATGTGTTTATGCCACACACCCATACTAACACACACACACACACACACACACACATCAGAGGAGTGGTTGAGTCACAGCTCGTTTTTGATCTCCGTATCATCATGCTGCTAGGTGACACTATGATGCGACTACGACAAAAACTGAGAAGATGAGACGCGAAATGCAAGTACGTGTAAGGGATCATTCGGCTGAGGGTACATCGGCACGGTTTTTTTAACAAACGCACACACACACCTGCTGAGTTAATTCCACTCTGTTTAACCTCGGCTCACCCTTCATCCTTTCTCATCGACCATGACCAAACCTGCTACCCAACAGGTGTTCTACGATTCATACAGGAGGCAGATGGTTTTGACACTGATGTGAAACTTCATCTAGGGACATACGTACTAAACGGTGTAAAATGTTCCCATCTTGCTATTCAGTTCCACCTAAAACTACAAATATTTGATCATTTGTCTTCACTGAACACTTTCTGAAGCTCACCATGGACGCTGTGCGTTAGGTGAAAATACCCAGGATACAATGCCAGTCAAATGCAAAATACCATGTTCACACCTTCACACCTCCCAGCCAGCACTTGTGCACATGTGGGACCCATGTGGATAGTAAGTGGGCTGAAAAATGGGTCTAATATGGGACTGTCCGTGGGGTTTCATAGTAGCCCCATGTCACTTGCCCACATGAATTCATTTCCTTTTAGTAACCCAACTTAGATCCACGCAGAGCGCCCATCTGGGCTTGCCAAAGTGTGATGTTCTGTCAACCCAAGTGGGCCTCAGTTAAGGTGCCCACTTTGAGCCCTTGCTCACTTGGTGCCTATGTGGCCCACTTGGGGCCCTTATACACATGTAGGCATTGACATGGGGCCACTTCGGAGGCCACAGCCTAAGCAGTAAGGTCCAGACGTCCCTCTCCCCAGCCACTTTCTCCAGCTCTTTCGGGGGGGATGGGAGACACCAAGGCGTTACCAGACCAGCCGAGAGGCAAGGTCCCTTGAGTGTGTTCTGGGTCAACCCAGGGGTCTGGGCTCTTCCCCAAAATACTCTTCATTCATTCATTCATTCATTTTCTGAACCGCTTATTCCTAATTAGGGTCGCGGGGAGGCTGGCGCCCATCTCA
>JAQMYF010000021.1:3336687-3348722 GCA_030014195.1 Neosilurus mollespiculum | reverse complement strand
GAGAGAGAGAGAGAGAGAGAGAGAGAGACACAGAGAGAGAGAGAGAGAGAGAGAGACAGAGAGAGAGAGAGAGAGGGGATGCTATTTAAATCTTCCATTCATTGAAATCCTTGCCCATCCCACCTTCAATCATTTGCTGAACTGCTTAATCCTACTAGAGTCGCAGGGAAGCTGGAGCCAATCTCAGCTGACACTGAGTGAAGGCAGGGTACACCCTGAAAATCTCGCCAGACCATTGCAGGGACAACACACCCACACAGTCATTCACACCCACACTCACACTTAGGGTATATTTGAAACAGCCAGTTAGCATAAGGTGCATGTCTTTGGACTGTAGGAGGAAACCGGAGTAACCAGAGGAAACCCAGGCAAGCACAGGGAGAGCATGCAAACTCCACACAGAAACGCCCCAGCACGGGACTCGAACCCAGGACCTGCTTGCTGTGAGGCGAACCTGCTAAGCAGTCTAAGGACGTTGCAAAGATTTTTTGATGTATAACATCAAGCAGAACAGTTCAATAAAACCACCTAATCCTTAAAACGTCGCAGGGAGGCTGGTGCCCACCTCAGCCGACACTGGGCGAAGACAGGATACACCCTGAACAGCTTGCTAGACCATTGCCGGGCCGACACAAACACAACCATTCACACTCACACCTAGAGGTGATTTGGAACAGCCAGTTAGCCTACTGTGCATGCTTTTGGACTGTGGGAGGAAATTGGAGTACCCGGAGGAAACCCTCGCAAGCAGAGAGAGTACATGCAAACTCCACACAGAAACGCCCAAGCCCGGGAATCAAACCCAGGTCTTCTTGCTGTGAGGTGAACATACAAAATATTATTATTATTATTATTATTATTATTATTATTATCTAAGACAAAAAATGTGTTTTTAGGTCCCTCATGGTGGGAGAGACATGGTATCAGACATTTTGCAAGGAGAACTAAAAAGAAAGAGAAAATTCCCACCACTGACGCCCTTTGGAAACATGAGTGATGGAAAACATGCCCGGGGGTTTGATTAAAAAAAAAACAAAAAAGTGAAAGGATAAGTTCAAGAAAGGGAATAATTCATAAAGGTATAAAAAGGAAAGAAAGGTGGCTGCTAAAATAGCAAAGGAGTGACAAACATAGAAATGGAGAAGAAAAATATACAGGAGAGGGACAAAATGATAGAGAGAGAGAGAGAGAGAGAGAGAGAGAGTGCCCGTTAGGATCAGAAAAACGCCGACAGCGACCCGTCACCTCCCTGCTGTTTCCATGAAAGCAGCTCAGTGAGCAGCTTAGAAAAGCATGCTTACACACATGTGCATGCACATTCACACACACTCTCACACACACGTAATATAAGACAGACAATTGGACATTGACATACAAAAAAATGTAGAATGTTTAATTTCCAGGATCTTAAGCGATGTTCTTTCCCCTCATGAAATAATCGTTTTTGCGTAAGAAAAGCAGTTTTGGTTTTTTAATATTTTTTCTTGCTTTGGTTTACTAAGATCTTGCAACTAATTTTGAGCTGAACAGGAAAGAAGCTCATCATAGGAACCAGATTTTCTCTCCTTATTCAAAGAATTAAACCATCTGTTCTTTTTTCATTTAATATCCTTGAAATAAAGCCAAAAATGCACAAAAGCTACTTTTTTATAATAAAGTAGAATCTCTTGGGGGTTTTTTCTGTGGGGTGGGGGACGGAACTATCAATAGGGTGAGCTAATTTGGGTGTCTGGTAAATTTCATGAGACTTATTCTAATATATATATATATATATATATATATATATACATATATATATATATATATGGACAAACGTTTATGGACACTTCACCATCAGACCCATATGCGACTTCTTCCCAAAGTTGGTGCCACAAAGACATTGGGTTATAATTTCCCTTCACTAGAACTAAGAGGCCTTAGGTGTTCCAGCTTGACCGATCCCCCTGCGCACACAGTGAGCTCCATGAAGTCATGCCTTGCATAGGTTGGAGCGGGAGAACAGGAAGTCGCTCGCACAGAGCACTGACCTCAACCCCACTGAACATGTTTGGGATGAACTAGAATGCCAGTTGCCCCAGGTGTCCTCGACAGACATCAGTGCCTGACCTTAATAATGCTCTTGTGGATGAATGATTACAAATTCATACAACCGAAATACAAAATCTAGTGGAGAGTCTTCCCAGAAGAGAGAGATTTATTAATCATCAAGACACACATATGGGTCTATAAACTTTTGTATATATTGTAACTAATAATCTGATTACTGTGTGTAAATACATTTATTTGCATGTTCGTGCATGAATTTCTCAGTTAGGACGATGTTGTTTCTGTGCACCCTGATGCTTGAATTATTAAGAGATAATGGCTTTTAATATTATTTTAATAATAATGCTTTTAGTGTCAGAGAGCCTCGTTCACTATGAAAAAGCACAAACAAACAGTTGGAATTTGTACTAAATAACAGCACAGAGAAACACAAGCCATTGCAACCCTTGGCCTCGGAGAAATGGTATACATTCCAGAAGGGATCAGGTCAAAAGCACTGAACTACTGGACTACACATGCACTGCGCAAATAAGAACCTAAAACTTATAGGGTAAAATAGATCAAAATCCTAGAATTGACGTATTTTTAGGAACTGCTTTATTATTGTGAATCTCAAGCCTGTACTCGTTTAAGACTCATTTAATCCCTGGAAAAGTTGATATTGAAAAAAGTAATAATAAAAGCTGGCATACATCATATACGCCTTTGCATATCAAAGCATGCTATTGTTATTATGATCTTCTTCCTGAAGGAAAAAAGGAGCAAAACATCCTCACACAAGAGATGCCATTGGACTGTGAAGTCACACGTGACTCACAAAGGCGATGCTGTACGCAAGAGAGTGTTTAGCATATAGTCTATAGCATTAGACATTTTCCTTTGTAGTAGACGCTTTTATGTATATAATGATGTATGTAAATGTAATGTACAGTAGTATTATGTGTATTTGTGCTAGTTTTATTATTCAGAAGTTTACTAGTTTATATCTGATTCATTTGTTTAATATCTGTATAATGATATTATTGCCATTAACTTGCCTTATATGAACTGAGGGATTCATATCCTATTCTAACAATTTTTCACGAGAATGAAACAGCAGTCATTTCAAGCAGGCTAATACAAAATATCAAACGGATTTTAGCAGAGTGCAATTTCGAAAATGTAAGTAAAAACCACCTGATGATGAAAATATGCATATTTTCAGTGTAACAGGAGAGTTTGGAAGGATTTCCTTTTATTTTGATTTAATATTGCCAATCCACCTATCGCTAGGAAAGTTAAAAAGAACCAGAGATCCAAGAGGAAACCCTTGTGGACATGGGAAAACATGAGAAAATCTGCACACCTGGATATCCATACAACTGTCCTAGTATGCGACAGCAGTTTAATGTTTAAAATGCTGGTGCGAAGACAAGTCAACAGTATCAGAATGTGATCTTTATGTGGCATGGTTGTTGGTGCTAGATGGGTAACAGAAACTGCTGATCCTCTGGGATTTTCATAGATAACAGTTCCCAGCATTTACACAGAATGGACAGAAGCCACAGAAATACTTTCCAGTGACTGGCAGTTCTTCAGGCAGAAATGTCTTTTTGACAAGAGGCCCCAGAGCAGAATAGCCAGACTGATTCAATGTATAATAACTCAAATAATCACTCTTTACACCTGGCGAGCTGTCCAGGATGTACTCTGCCCTCACCCAAAGTCGGCTGACATGGGCACCAGCCTCCCCGTGACACTAATTAGGATTAAGCGGTTCAGAAAATAAATGAATGAATCACTCTTTACAACTTTGGTGTGCTGAAATGCATCTCAGAATGCACAACACATTGATCCTTATTTGGTGGAACAGGAATCTGTACCCAAAACAGGAATCTGTACCCAGAACAGGAATTTATTGTTTCACTGGACAGCCTCACCACAACCAGGTGGCTGGAAATCAGGAAAACGTTACCAGGTCTTTATCCAAGCTTGAATATAATACTGTTTACTGGTTAACTGTGATGGCAAACCTGGAACCCAAATACTCTGTATCACCAGTGGTTTGTGGACACCTCATTAACCAACTTTTATGCTTTTTAAACATTCGATTTCTCCTGCTCGGACAACACGGATGGTACATAGTAGGGTCAGGTTCCAGTACTGATTTCAGGGGAGGAACCTTCACCTTCTCTGCATTCCCTCAAGTTCTTCCAGTCAAACCTTTGAAAACCATTTTTTTCCCACAGACCTACACAAGGGAGCTGTTATCTCTTACAGGAAGCCTATTTCAGCCGACACTGGATGAGGGCAGAGTACACCCTGACCAGCTCACCAGACCATCGCAGGGCCAATACACACAACCATTCACTCCCACATCCAATCCTACAGGCAATTTGGAACAGCCAATTAGTCTAGTGCATGTCTTTGGATGTTGAGAAAAAACTGGAGACCCCCAGGCACTGTCATGCTGGAACATATTTGGGTATTAGGTTTCCTTCCACACCTTCCATCATATGACCTGTACTACTTAGAAGCTGGAGCCAACCCCAGCTGAGGTTAAGTAACCATTTATACTCATATGCACATTCATCCATTTGCCGAACCTCTTTACCCTACTAGGCTGGCAGGGGCAAAACCTGGGCAAAAGCAGAGTACACGCTGAACAGCTCACCAGTCCATCGCAGGGCCAACACTAACATGCACACAATCACTCATACACTCACTCCCACCTAGCCAGTTAGTCTAATGTGCATGTCTTTGGGCTGTTGAAGGAAAATGTAGTGCCCAGAGGAAACCCGTGCAAGCATGGGAGAAGATGCAAACTCCACACCGACACGCCTTCGCCAAACCCTGGATGTTCTTGCTCTGAGGGAGAGGTGCTAACCATTACACCACCATGCCACATCTCATGCACATACATAGGCATTTAAGAGTGGATTATGGGAGGGAAGCCAAGCAAGCACTGAACGAACATGCTAACTCTGCACAGAAAGGCCCCAGTTACACACCAGGTTTGAACCCAAAACCTTCTTGAATTGAGGCAAAAAAACAAACCACTACGCCACCATATAAGGCACATAATCGGCTTGTCCCTGGCACCTGGGTTAATGCTAATTTTTATCCCCTTTTACATAAAGTTTAACTATGCTGCTAATCTAAGATGCTCAGAAACTTTTGATTGGCAGTGCGTCCCAAGCCAGCAGCTAGACAGATGGATAGGGTGCTGATGGAATGCAAAACGCAGAGCAGTAATGAAACAGCAGAGCACCCTGATGGGTTTCTCCTCTCCTTTATTCTACCCTACCGAATCCCTTGTTTCCCTTCATCTATATCTCCAGAATCACTGTGTGAAAAGCCTGGCCCCTTATCTCAGCTTCAACCCTGCACACCTGCGGTGCTGATGAGGGGAATCTTTCTGCTCCACTTCCTCCTGTATCGCCTCCATCCATCACTTCATCAAACACACACACACACACACACACCGACTTTTTCTCACATATCACAATGATAATACAAGATGTCTCATCGCCTTTCTTCAATGTATAATTACTGCAAAGAATTATTTATAGACCCGAATACGACTTCTGAATAACATTAAAGAAATTTCTTCGATTCATCATAGCAGAGTGGCTGCGCTAATGTGCCCTCATCAGCTCATCCTGCTGAGGGTATTTTTCACACCGCCATGCCACTACTATTTCAAAGGACACGGCAAAGTGGATTGGTCTCTCTGTACTGAGGAACAAATCATCACTGTAATATTCTGAAAATAAGTAAAGTTGTACATAATGTAAAATGCCTCAGAGCTACTTTCAAGCCAGATCCCTCCGGTACCTTATCAGTATGACTACATGTCTTTGGATTATCAGAGTAAACCTGTAGTACCTGGAGGAAACCCATGAAAGCACGGGGAAAATATGCAAACTCCACATAGAAACACCCGAACCCAGGACTTCCTTGCTGTGAGGTGGACATGCTAACCACTACACCAACATAATCATTCATTCATTCATTTCTAAACCGTTTAGTCCTAATTAAGGTCGCGGGGAGGCTGGTGCCCATCTCAGCCATCTCTGTGCAATGGCAGAGTACACCCTGGACAGCTCGCTAGGCCATCGCAGGGCAGAAACACGCTGACGGCAATGCAGCCTACTCTTTACGAATGACAGCAATGGTTCTTTTACATGCCTCTCACCTATGTCATGCCACAGACAGTGAGAGACATGGCTTGCCTTTAAGAACCCAGTTAGCTGCACTGGGGGGACAGCAGTGACACCCCAGTGACAGTGGGGCTTGAACCCCTGACCTTGGGATCAGTAATCCAGCACCCTACCACCGGGCCACCCTCAGTGGTAGCCGAAACCACTGGAAATAGTCAAAGGAGTAGCAGAAACCACCAGAAACAGAATGCTTCTGGCCCAGTACCGCCTCCATTGTAACTATAATGCAATGCCATGGCGCTTCCACCACCACTGCCTGGGGGTAATAGTGTTTTTTTTTTTTTTTTTTTTTCTGCTATGACCTCTGAGCCAAACACGTTATCTTGAATAATCAAAACCTTAACACACCGGAAAAAAATCCACAGGAGCTAATAAAAGGCTGTACTCACATTTTGTCGAGAGTGCAGTGCAGGAAACTGTTCACACTGTGTGTATGTTCGTGTTTGCATGTATGTATATGTAGTAAAGGATATGGGCTGGCCACTAGGCGGATGCACCAGCTGCGCGGACATGTCGTCTGTTTCAAGCAGAAGAAAACTACAGGTGCTAGCTCCGGATAAGGCACCACCACGGCATTAAGCTCACTGCTTGCATCATCTTCCACTTCCTGCTCCACAGATGCTGCCTCTTCTTGCTCCAGATGCCCCACCTCTTCATCGATTGCTGCCTCCCATCCAGGAGATGGAACAGTCTCTGGACTGGAATCAGCTCCGCTGGGCCTGATTGGCATGCCCACCCCTGTGGGACGCTTCTCCTCAGTCATCATGGCAGTTGAACCCTATGCTGTTGGATAGGGTTGGGAACAGAGAATAGAAATTGTTAGTAAATTTTACTTGAACCAAATGTCTTAGCTCACCCATAAATACAGCCTTTGTCTTAGCATATACACTATAAAGCTTCACTCATTTTGATGCGGTTATTTTCCAGACCCAGAGCCTGCAGCAGTCCAGAAAATGAATCCCTGCTTTGGAGTTTGGTTCAGCTGGACCACAGCATAGGCAAGATACACCCTGAACAGCTCGCCAGACCACTACAGGGCAACACACAGCCATCCACACTCAAACTGACACCTAGGGAATATTTCGAACAGCCAGTTAACCTACTGCGTATGTCTTTGGACTGTCGAAAGAAACCAGAGTACCTAGAGGAAACACACACATCCATGGGTAGAACATGCAAACTGCACACAGAAATGCTTGAGCCCAGGAGACGGACCTGCTAAGTACTATATCACCATGCCACTCATGTTCCCATCCTGAACGACTGTAAATCACACTCACTGATCCCAAACCGCTTAGTCCTACTAGGGTCGCAGGGAGGCTGGAGCCTATCTCAGCTGACTCAGGACTTTATCTCAAAATTCCATGCTGCGTAAAATTTGAGTGATTTATTATATAAGGATAAAACTCAGCAAATAGAAGCACCTTGAGCCTAAAATTTTGCAAACTTGACTGCACTAATATCACAAAAAAGATTACAGTCAAGCCATAGACCAGCACCTGAAGGAAACCCAAACAAACAAGTGCATGCAAGAGCAAGCAAACACCACACAGCGCTTCCTGTCTGCAACCCTATAGGATTATGTGGTTCAGCAAATGAGTGCATGAATGAGTGAATGATTAGCTTTAGGCCTACATGTTATGCTCCTAATATAGAGAGTTAGTTTGCCATAAGTTTTTCTTATGTATAGGATGACAATCTTGCGTCCTTGAAAATTTCAAGTTGCTAACATCAGTCGTTTTGTGGAAATGGATTTATATGTTCTGCTCAAATGGCAGTTTTATAATAATCATTTTTCATTCAATTTATTCGTATTTCATGGTAAAACTACTATACTATTAACTATTATCGTGACACAAAACCTGTACTAAATGTTGGACAGCAATTTTATCCTAAATTTACTAATGGCAGTGTTTCTGTTACAACGCTGTAGTGTCCGTAACCATGTCAAATTCATGTTGCAATATCTTAAAAATTTTGCATCTCGAAAATGAATAGTACGCTTTTTCTGTATTATGTTATTATATGAAATCTGAATAAGACAAATTTCATTTGCATGACACTTAAGATCCTTGAAAATTTTGAAATAGCAAAAGTTCAGTAAGGGGCAGTGGTGGCCCGGTGGTAGGGTGCTGGATTACTGATCCCAAGGTCAGTGGTTCAGGTCCCTCTATCAACGGGTTATCACTGTCTGAGGTGAGAGGCATGTAAAAGAACCATTCCTGATTTTCGTCAAGAGTAGGCTGCATTGCCGTCAGCCTCCCCGCAAGAAAATGAAAGAATGAATGAATGAATGAAAAGTTCAATGAAATTATTAAACGAATTGTGTTTCTCTTCATCTCAATAATACTGCGTAATTCTCTACCGTTGGTTCAAGCTTGGATGATGCAATGTTGCATCATTTATTAGGCTGCAGAAAGTAAGCATTATGAAAACCAGTATCATATAATCCTACCTGAAAATTCTATTTTTCACTTAGACACTTTTTAGCACAAATACTGTGTTTTAGCCGTTAACAAAAAGCATGAATGGTTTGTTGTGTCAAAACTTGTATGTATGGTTTAATAAAGTTGCTTATGTTGGTGCCTAGTGAAGAGGGTTGATAGAGAATATTTACAAACCTTTTGTGAAGTTGCAATGCGTTAAATTACTGTTGCCAACTGTATGTTCTTGGGTGCGTTCTGCAACAATGCTTCTGAATTGTTGTGTTCTGTAGCTCGGCTGTACAGCTGAATTATCTGCTATTGTGCTCCATGCAACAGGGTTTTTTTTTTTTCTTTCTTTCTTTTTTTCCTTTCTTCCTTCCTTCTTTCTTTCTTTCTTTTAAGCTGGAATATATTAAGCTCCACTTCAGTGGACACAACAGATCAGGCTCAATGCCTGCATTTATCCTTATCTAAAACGGTGAATTTGAGCGATATAAACAGGGCTGTGAGTTTATTTCACGCTGTAATTCAACAATCCTGATAAACTTTAAACCGGAGAGATGTTTCTGCAGTTTTCCAAAAACCTGTTTCTTGTTTTGAGTTCAGGTTCATTGTTGGTCAGAGTTAGACATAGACAAATCATTATAAGTAAATAATAAAGACAATTTCTTTCTTGTTTGGTCTTTATTGATTCTATAAACTGCATCTTATTTGCAACTGAGTCGCATCCGCTAACCGGCTCAAACGTTTCTGGGTACTCCGGATTCCTCCTACAGCCCAAAGACATGTACATTAGGCTAATTGGCTGTTCCAGATTGCCCCTAGGTGTAAGTGTGAGTGTAAATGGTTGTGTTTGTTGCCCTGTGATAGTCTGGTGCGCTGTTCATATTTCATTCATTGATTGAAATGGAATTAAATAAATTTAAAAATGTATTTAAAAAAATAGGAGTAGGAGTTAGCATCATCTAGAGTG
The DNA here is from genome assembly GCA_030014195.1 of Neosilurus mollespiculum. Classification (NCBI taxonomy): domain Eukaryota; kingdom Metazoa; phylum Chordata; class Actinopteri; order Siluriformes; family Plotosidae; genus Neosilurus; species Neosilurus mollespiculum. The sequence goes on along the minus strand of JAQMYF010000021.1, from coordinate 3,339,075 downwards.
TCTGAACATGAACGGACATGAATCTGGCCCCTGGTGGAACACCGCTAAGCGCTCTGTCATAATAACCACTCAGGAAGACATTTCGAACTCCTGGTTCTTTATTTTGTAGTGTCACCCAAAAAACATTTATGATGACAACCTAAAAATTTATGATGACAACCTAAATGCATACTTACATGAAAGATGTAATAATTACCATTCATTACACTGGCAAAATATACTTAGTATCCTTACAACATTCCTGGTTTAAACTGTGGCCTGTTTTCTTATGTTTAAGGCAGCAAGAAGGCCTGGGTTTGATTCCTGGGTTTGGGGCATTTTTGTGGGGAGTTTGCATATTTTCCCTGTGCTTGCATGGGTTTCCTCCGGGTACTCCGGTTTCCTCCTACAGTCCAAAAACATGCACAGTAGGCTAATTGGCTGTTCCAAATCACCCCTAGGTGTGAGTGTGAGTGTGAAAGGTTGTGTTTGTGTTGCCCTGGCGAACTGTCCAGGGTGTATCCCACCCTCGCCCAGAGTCGGCTGAGAAGAGCGCCAGCTTCCCCACGCCACTAATAAGTTAAGCAGCTTAGAAAACGAATGAATGAATGAATGAATGAATGAATGAATGATTCTGTCTTGACAAAAGCTAAAAAAACAAATCTACAGTTTAAGCTAGAAAAAAATCAGCCCCAGCCTTGCTTCTTCATACCATGCAATGTTTTGTTTTTTCCTTGCACCCAGTGATGGTGCTGTTCTGTTCGGTTTGACGAAATTCCACTTTATTTATCCACTTTACAAGCAAAGAAGCTGGTATGGCTGCCAAAAATGAAATCTTACACTGAAGCCTTTTTATCTGTGAAAACCATACTAGTCCATTTATGCCAGCCACCTCTAGCAAGAACAGGAATAATGTATAATAAGATGCAGCAAATAAATGAATTCTCAAGGCTGGAATCCGAGTGGCACACTAAAGCCAAAGAGTGTTTGCTTAAAGCTTACAGACCTACGCTAAGGGCCTATTAATCTCTTTACGTTAATTCCACACTTTTTTTAATGATAAACCTTTATGTGTGTGTAGGCACAAGATACTGTAAACCAGCTCCAACCCTGGCACGACTAGCTTAGCTTTGCTTTAGTGTTTTCCCGGAGGCCATGGAGAGTATGCCTAAAGCTAACTAAATCTGCTTAATGCTAACATGCAATATGTAAGAGTTATAACAATTGCTTTGTAAGACAAACACACACACACACACACACACACACATACCATTAAGGTCTAGAGAGACTCGATGATCTCACGTCCCTCACTACCCCTTGACAGGCACCTTAGACTTCAAGTCCCAGCCAGTGAGAATTGAGACATAGCCATCTGCTATCTGTTGTTAAAAGCTTCATCATGGCACATGGCACAGTTAAAGGCCTCAGCTGCTCAGACACTGCTGTTAATATTTGCGGACGCCTCCACACTGGACCTTGGTCTTATCGTCCATTCAGCTGAGCCAACTTTAGGGATTAACTACAAAGCGTACGCCACCTAGGATTACGAGGAATTTCTCACTGTTTGCTTAATTTGCCTGCATGTCCTGATTAACATTCCAATTCCGATTGGTCAGTGCTTTGCTGCGGGTTTTTTTTAATGATTCCAATGGATGATAATGGTGTTTACACTTCCTGTAATGAATCTGACAAAACACACATATTTTTAAGCATATGGTAGTTACCAAATGCATCATAATCCCATGAATATGACAAACACTCATGAGGATAGACCTCAAAAATGACTCACATGTTTGCATTCTCAGAAATCACATCAGTCCTGGTGGTAATATTGACAAAACTACTTTCTGATTTGAGAAATCTGCATTTTACTGGTTGACAAAGGCTGAAAATGTAATCTACAGGTTAAAAACATCCTTAACCTTGAAAGCTCTGTGCTGATGTAGAGTCAACCATTTGGTATTTCTCTATTATATAAAATCTTTATATAAAAATGAATAAGCAAGAGCACACAATGAGCACAAACCTCCACCAAGTACAGCGATCCTCCATATGGAGTAAAAATGTCAAAATAATCCTGTCTCACAATGTCATCAAAATAAATTTAAAAATTAGTTCCTAGATCCATAATTTGATCTGGCTCCGCCTCCAATAGAAACTACACGAATGTCGCAAATAACAAAAAGAAACTAGCAACCCCTTTGCTGGATCTGCTGTAACACAACACTTTAAAAACAATCGACTTATCTCACATTGTTAAAAAATCCTTCACAAAATTTCCTGTATAAAGAATTTGATCCGGATCATCTCCAAAATCTAAAGAAACCTTCCTTGTCCAAAGCCCGACCTCTATTACTTTTACTAGAAAAGTCGCCACTGCAATAAATTATATTTCATTATATTGCCTGT
>JAQMYF010000021.1:3313573-3323985 GCA_030014195.1 Neosilurus mollespiculum | reverse complement strand
TAAAAACAAAGCTTTTCTTGTGGAAAACCTGATGCGGCCCAGCCTCACCCAGACTCTGCCTCCAGTGGCCCCCGGGGGTAAACTGAGTTTGAGACCCCTGGTCTAGAGGGTCTCTTAACGTCACCAGGAACATAAGATATGGAGTGTTTTACTTGTTCCTGAGAAACGTAATCATTTTTCAAACCACAGCAGAGCATTCCTTCGGTCTCGCGCACAGCGTTTGTGTTTCTGTATGTATCCGGCACCGTACTCCCCACGGCACATGCACCAGATGCAATCCCTTCATCACGACTCAGAGAACAAATGTACCACCTGGCAGAAAATTAGCTGAAAAGTCTAGCTGGGCCAAAAAAATATAATAAAAAAAAAGTAAGAAAGCACCAGAAACTCATGTCTTGGGTTTCCGAGATTAGAGTGTCACAATCCCTGACATCGACTTGGTTTATGTATATATATACACACACACACACACACACACACACACATACACAAAGAGAGAGAGAGAGAGAGAGAGAGAGAAAGTGAGAGTGTGTGTGAGAGAGAGATAGAGATAGAGAGAGAGAGAGAGACAGAGAGAGAGAAACCCACTTCCTGCCAATACAGTCTTATTTTTTCAGCCAATATGGTCTGTTTGTGCTGTTAGTCTATTTGTACACAATCAAATGGCATTACACACACTCGTTCCTTTGTAACACGCACCAGGTTGAAATTGCTAGGGGAGAGAACTATTCATCCAACACCTGTACCTCAGAACACACAGAGCCAAAACCTCACAGAGAGAGAGAGAGAGAGAGAGAGAGAGAGAGAGAGAGAGAGAGAGAGAGCAAAATCGTTAGCATGTAACAGAGAGAACCAGAACCAAAAAATGGTCGAAGAAGAAACGCAGTGAAAAAAAAGGAATAGCATGGGGGTGGGGGGGTATATGGGGCGGGAACAGTGCTTTGTTACTATTCAGATGAAAGCTGTTACAGCACTGAATAGAGCTGCCCTTTATGTCAAAGCGCACCGGCTACAAAGAATAAGATCTCTCCACGAAGCCCAAACACAATCAAACGACTCGCTGCTGTGTAATAGCCATTTAGGATCATGGGTATGAGTACATTTTTTTTTTCCTCCAGCCAAAACTGGTTCACCTATCTACCTTTATTTCTTGTTCCCAAAAAATCAAAAGAAATACATCTAGATTTCCCCAGAACGTAATAAACAGAGTTCTCTCTCTCTCTCTCTCTCTCTCTCTCTCTCTCTCTCTCTCTCTTTCAGGTCACATTACAAAGGCTAAACTTACCAAAAAATGTAGAGATTACAAATATTTTAAAAAGTTTCTGCCGGCTCCCTACAAAAAATTGCATTTTTTAAATCTGCTTTTACACGTGCAGCAAGAACAAATTGCCCCTGGAACATGTTGCACCCACTTTCCTTGTTTCCTTGTTTTCCAAGTTTACATGATCGCTCTAAAAGCAGTGGCAAACAGGAAGCCAGAGAGACAAAACTACTGCAAAAGAACCGCCTGTCTACCATGAAAGCCCATGAAATGAACCCAATAACCCTGATTGACGCTACTGTGCACATGGAAACCCTCCCGCTTGTCGTCGATTGTGTTCAGACGGCAAGGAAAAAGATCTTGGGATGCCAATAGGTAGCAAGCTGTGGCTACTGTTGTCAGAACAAATAATGTTTTCTGGTGCAAGTGCCCGTGTAAAAGCAGCTTTAATGTAGCAACAACAACAAAAATTGCTTGTGGTATAAGTCATTTCTTCTTGGTAACCAATCCTGAAACTAGCATTAAGTCCTAGCCACTGAAGAGTCTTTGGGATGTGCTGGAGAAGATGTGCCTTATGGAGTGGTTCAGTTTTCCCACCATCAATTCAGGATGTCAGTGAAAAATGAACCCGACACTGGATGGAAATAGGTATCATGCTCTTGCTTAAGTCAAGAAGGTCCTGGGTTCGGGTGTCGGGCTTGTGTAGAGCTTGCATGTTCTCGCCGTGCTTGCGTGGGTTTACTCCGGGTACTCCGGTTTCCTCCCGCAGTTCAAAAACATGCATATTAGGCTAACTGGCTGTACCGAATTGCCTGTAAGTGTGAACGTGACTCATGGTTGTGTGCGTGTGTTAGCCCTGCGATGGTCTGGTGAGCTGTTCAGGGTGTACCCCGCCTTCGCCCAGAGTCAGCTGAGATAGGCTCCAGCCTCTCCGCAAGCCTAGTAGGATTAAGCGGTTCAGCAAATGAATGAATGAATAAATGCGATGACGATTATGTGCTGCAATCAAGGGTTAAGGCAGATCAACAATATATTATTATATGCAGTCTATATGCCCATGGCACAGGAATTACTCCTTCACAGTACCACTGATTAACGTTTAGTGACATCCATAAAATTTTATAAAGGGTAAAGGTCACAAAGATGAAATTATCTCTTGTGCTGAATCATTCAGTAATGAAACTCAGTCAATGCAGATCCTTGGCTACCAAAGATACGCAGTAAGTCTTCCTTCTGATATTGTGGGTCGCCATTACTTTTGTCTAACCAGTCTTCTAGGACTAGTCTTTTATATGTATGTTACGAATTGCAGTAAAATATACAGTAAGTATGATATTAATATTAAATACTATTTTTTACATTTCTACCAAATTAATGTGCTTATTGTAATTATCGCAGTGACTGATCACAAATGTGATTTCAAAGTCAGCTAACTGAAATTAATTTACAGTGAGATGAACTCAGAATCACCTATTGTGGTGGATAACACATTTCCTTTAAATAAATAATAGGAATAAATAAGATTGGTATCCATCTTGTAGTGGTTAGCATGTCCCCCTCACAGCAAAAATGTTTGTGGGTTCGAGTCCCGGGCTTGGCGAGGGTGTTTCTATGTGGCGTTCTCCCTGTGCTTGCGTGGGTTTCCTCGGGGTACTCCAGTATCCTCCTACAGTCCAAATACATGCACGTTATGCTAATTGTCTGGTCCAAATTGACCCTGGGTGTGAGTGTGAGTGTAAATGTTTGTGTGTGTCACCCTGTGATGGTGTGGCGAGCTGTTCTGGGTGTATCCTGCCTTCGCCCAGTTCCGGCTGCAGCCAAGATAGGCTCCAGATAGGCTCCAGCCTCGCCGCGACCCTTTTAGTATTAATTGGTTGAGAAAACGAGTGAGATGAGTGATGATATCTGGCTTAAAATGTTCTGCACACTGATTAAGATTTATTCTGAAAACAAATTCATATAATAAGGCTTTTTAAATCAACCCTCTTCCCAGCACGATCCAGTTAAAGCTCAAGCTTATACTATAGTCTTGTTACACCTAACAATTCATTATGTTAGCTTACCCCCTATCTTTATTCAGAAGCAGTACATCCCCTCTGCCTCCTAGCAATGTTATAGAGAGGTGATATTACACACCATGCCATGGATCTCGTGGATTTTCATGGCTATGGCTTTAGGCTTTGACTCTAGAGATGTATGTCTGTGATTGCCTCTCATCTTTCTGAAGTGCTGCACTGTGGCAAATGTGTGGGTTCTGGGGAGAGCGGAAGCCTGCAGGTGGAGAAGTATCTTTATCATGGCCCTGTCCTTAACCAGGCTGTTAACCCCCAACTGCTAGAGAAGCCCTGAAAGGATTAACTCTCTATTTCTTTGTGAGAATGTGTGAAAAAATTCCCATGTAGCAAAACAGTCGCTAGTAGAGACTGTATATGTGATGCTACTGATTATACATCATATCCGATTTGTTTTCTTCTCCAGCTGCCTGGTTTCCTTTTTCATTTCTTCTACCATAGACATTCACGCTCACAGTGGTAATGTATCCTCATAGACTTGCCTTGTTTTTTTTCCTGATTTCCCAAGTTCTTCCCTATTATATATGACAGATTACAATCTGTATTATTGATTTCCCATAATGCAATGCATAATATCCTGCAACAAACAGTGATATCTTTTCCTAAACCTTTTTTTTACTTTCATTATGAAACAGAGTTACTATCATTGTCAGTGTTTCTGAGTGTGTCCCATATACAGATTTACACCAAACTTGGTGGGGACCCTATCCTACCTTAGTCCCAGCAATGGCTTGATTTTAAAATGTCAAGGTCAAAGGTGAAGATCAGAGCGGGGACACAAATTTATACCTTTGAAACAAGGGCACTTTTAATATATTCATTATATGAATGCTAATGAACATGTCTTTATTGTGGAACCCCAATGGGAATCCATATATGATCTCTCAAATGAAGCAGTTACCTTTGACCTTGGGTGACCTTGAAAGGTCAACCCTCCTTCATCATTTATTCATTTCCTGAACCGCTTAATCCTAATTCGGGGCGCGGGAAGGCGGGCAGCCATCTCAGCCGACTCTGCACGAGGGCAGAGTACACCCTGGACAGCTCACCAGGCCATCGCAGGGCAGAAGCACGCTGACAGCCTACTCTTGACGAAAATCAGCAATAAGCTGCACTGGGGGACAGCAGTTACAACCAGCTGATAGTGGGGCTTGAATCCCGACCTTCGGATCAGCAACTCAGCACCCTACCACCGGGCCACCACGGCCCCTCAAACCTAATTTATCTTGTAAAAATTTTAAATGAGAGAACGTTTTGCTAATTTGGTCATGTCCACCTACAGTAGCATATTTTATAAGATGAGCACATAGGTAACTAAATCCAGTATCTATATAGGGCCTATTTGCTACATTGTCCCCGCTACATGGTGGAGGTACCCTGCTGTCTTTTAGAGCCCCTCTAGTCTGGTAAATGTATTTCTGTCAAACCAATAGTCTAACTTACTTAGCTAGCTAGCACAAATTCAGTGTAAATTCTTTGTCAAGTATTGTCTTGTCCAACCAACGGGTTTAATTGGTGAATTTTATTAACTAAGTAAAACTAATTAAATGTGTTATTATTGGTTAGCTAATAATTCTATGTCAAATAAATCGTTGCATGTTTTCTCGCTAGTTAGCTATTTATTTTAAAAGGAAAGTAATTAGTCTTAGTTAAATTAGCTGTTTGTCCTTCATTATAAAACAGTTAACCCAGACTAATAAGCTAAGAAATTGTATTGTCTGCAGTTAGCCAGTTTTTGCAGCTAACATTAGCCTTTCTGTGTATGGTTTGCATCTTCTACCTGTGTTTGAGTGGGTTTCCTCCCACATCCCAAAAACATGCACACTAGGTCGACTTAACGGTGATTGGCAGTTTGTCTTTGTGTTAGCCCTGCAATTGACTGGTAACCTCTACACGGTGGTGGTGTGAACAGATGGATGGATAAATGGATGAACGGACAATTTTCCAGCCCTGGTCATGAAGTACTCCCTTCAAATGACTTTATCTTTTTGATATCAATTAACCTGTCACACATTCTGGAAGGGTAACGCATGTTATTAATCAGTTTATTTAAAAGCTTAATTCTAATTAGTCATTTAAAGCATGTCATGGCTTGTGATTTCTTTATCACACACTGGACTGGTGTTATGTATAACAGACTCTTGCTGTGACAAGCGTTTTATTTTAATACTGTGTTAAATTATTGATTTCTTTAGTAAAGTAAAAAACCAAGTCACTACCTGCCAGGGTCCCAAGCACCCTGTCAGGGTTTGTTTTTGAATGATAATGATCAGTATTATATTAAAACACACAGTGCATTTCCTTATGTGTTAAAAAGTATGATTGCTTTAGAATGCGTGGTTTTGTTACTTTTTATTTCATTTTTTACAAACTAGAACTGTACAGCTATAACAACACAACAGCAAATGCTTCAGAATTGACATAATCCTTTAAATGATCAGACCTCGCCAAAAAGAAATAATAATAATAATAATAATAATAATAATAATAATAATAATAATAATAAAAATGATGATAATAATAAAATAATAATAATATCAATAATAACAATTATAATAATATAAATAATCAATAATAATAATAATAATAATAATAATAATAATAATATCAATAATAACAATTATAATAATATAAATAATCAATAATAATAATAATAATAATAATAATAAAATTAAAAAGTAAAAGTTCAGGGCACAAATTCACTGAATGGATCCTGATTGAAGGGTTGATCTTTCATTGTTGTTAGCATCTTAGCATGAGAACTTTAAATTAGAGTAATTACCTAAGCTGAGAAAAAAAGAGGGTCCGGGGTTTTTGTGCAAAGGTGCCATTACAAATACAAAGACACACCAGGAAAGGAGCATTTGTGAAGAGACAATGGCAGCACCTGCACCTCTGTGTGTATAATTTTAGCGAGTTCATCTGCAACGAGCTGGATTTCTACCAACACCGTCATCAGAAGGAAGGATGCCAAAAAAATAACAGTCACTTCTGAAGGGTGATTCGTGCCGAACTTCCACCTGTTACTCAAATGATAACTCAGTTTTAGTACATTTGTACTAATAAGGTATTGTTTCTATAGTAATTCACATGGACTTAGTGGATGAGCCACGTAATCCAAACTTAATAAAAAATAAACTGATGAAATTATTTTTTAACCAAAAAAAAAAAGGAACTTGTGATATGGTATAAGTAGGTGTTTATGTAATGATTGTACGTTGTGGAAGGATTCTCCAATGTTCGGCTTTGAAATCAGGAAATTTTTCCCAACATGTTTTGGAAACATGACATACTGTTGTTGTTGTTGTTATACCAGTATTAACTTATCTCATCCTATAAGGTTGAATAAAAGTATAAATGGAAATGTTTTTTTTATTTATTTACCGTACTGAATAAATAAATAAATAAATAATGTGGACAAATCGATCTGATATTCATTCATTCATTTTCTGAACCGTTTAATCCTAATTAGGGTCATGGGGAGGCTGGCGCCCATTTCAGCCAACTCTGGGCGAGGGCAGAGTACACCCTGGACAGCTCGCCAGGCCATCGGCGGGCAAAAAAACGCTGACGGCTATGCAGCCTCCTCTTGACGAAAATCAGAAATGGTTCTTTTACATGCCTCTCACCACAGACAGTCAGAGACACGGCCGGCATTTGATAACCCAGTTATCTGCACTGGGAGACAGCAGTGACAACCCACTGATAGTGGGGCTTGAACCCCCGACCTTGGGATCAGTAATCCAGCACCCTACCCCCAGGCCACCACTGCCCCTTGATCTGGGATAAAAATATAAAAATTTTACCCCATCATTTATTATTTTCTACTTATTTTTTTAATAACAATCTACCACCACAATGCATTTTTTACCCTATTAATTACCAAGCGCTTGTGAATACTTGATTCTGATTGGTCAGTCATGGCATTCAGCGGTCTTTCTCATAACACGCCATTGTTAAGTGTAAGAACCCGCTACTGTGCAGCACATCATTTGTGAAAGTAATAAAATACTCAAAATCAAGATTTTGTGCCAAATTATTTATCTCTTTAGTATGTAGCCATGTAACATGCAGCTGGTCATTATCATGAAGTACACCTTATTTATTTAATATGAAGTTCTCACTGCACATTATCCCTTACTTATCCAATATTAGTGGATTCATGTTTTGTCTAGCATTAATTGTAATAATAATGATAATAATAATAATAATAATAATAATAATAATAATAATAATAGTTCCTTTCCCTTTAGACAGCCACATGATTGAAGAGATCAGGGAGAAACATGCCAAGTATGCGAACCTCGCTTTAAGAATCAAACGCCTGCATCCCAAGTACAAAGTCATCAGGATCCCCATCATTCTTGGTGCTCTGGGCCTGATCCCTGCTGGCTTGATCCAGGAGATCAAGAGGGTCCCAGGATTTGCTGCTGAGAAAGCAGTGCTTCTGGTGGTGTGGGAGATGCAGACGGCTGTGGTAATGGGGAGTCTGCATACACTCCGGCAAGTCCTTGGAAAGTTCGACCAGGCAGTGTTTTCTGGGAGCATTTCCATTCGATGCCTGGGTTGCATGTAGAGGGGGCGAGGGTACCTGTGTTGATGATGAGCCTTTTCAGGCTTGACTGTACCAGAGCCACCAGACCCTCCTCTGCTGCATATAAATTTTAACTGTATATAATAATAATAATAATAATAATAATAATAATAATAATAAATTATGCTAGCGAATTTTCTATGTAAGCATTAGCTAGGTATGTTAGCTTCTGAGATTAGGCTATGGATTTGCAAAAGTTTCGCTGAACCTATAAAAACAAAGAAATTGCTGTATATTATGAATTCAAATTTATTATGTCTATATATCTTACATTTTTAGCAAAAAATCAAGTTCACTGAACAATAATTATAATTCTGTCAGATATAATGGAGGAACAAACTAAGAAGTATTTACAAAAAAAAAAATAATAATAATAATAATAATAATAATTGTAAGTTATGTTATATTCTAATAATCAGTATAATAATCCAATCTGTGTCACCTTGCAAGGATTCAAATCTGTATACCTTTGGGTGAGACAAAAAATCATGACGAGAAGCAGCTGCCTCATCGTAGGATGTGGGTTAATTAAATCTGCATACTGGTATTTTGATTGAATAATGAGGCCTAATGAACACCTGCTAGAGTGACCTCATCCATGCTGACGGTGTCACCTCTATAAAACAAGCACGCTCAATGAAACACACATCGCATGCAAGCAAAATGAACTGCTGAAAGAAATAGAGAGAAAAATGCCTAAGAAATAAAAATTGATCATTTTTAAATTGTTTAAATTATTGTTAAATAGATTAAGCCAGAAGAATTGAAATGTCTTTGGCAGCTACATACGTATATCAACATCTGGACAGTTTCAATTGGGCAGGAATTTACAGCAGGGTTAGCTTTTTAATGGGACAGCTTTGAGAAGTTCTGCCAAAGACTTCATGTTTCAAAAAGATATTATCTCAATCATACACATTCATAAAAGAACCGCACCAGCGTTGACACGAAATCTGTTTTACAGGTTAGCTGTTTCACATTTAACTTTCAGATTGCAACCATTCACTTTCACATTCACACCTAGGGGCAATTTAAAGCAGGCGCTTAGCCTAATGTGCATGCCTTTGGACTATGGAAGGAAACTGGAGTGCCCCGAGGAAACCCACACAAGCACAGGGAGAACATGCAAACTCCACACAGAAACCCCCTCACTGTACCCAGGACCTTTTTGCTGTGAGGCAGATGTGCTAACCACTATGAATATATATATCTGATTTTTTTATTTTTATTAAAAATAATAATAATAATAATTTTTTAAATAACTACTAAGTCTAAGTCATGATCTTTCACAACACTGGTGCCCTTACAGACGTAAAGACTACACTTGTTTATTATTTGTTAAGTAAAATTAGTTGTTAATGGTGATAATCAAGAGTTTAAAGGTTTCACAGACACTTTCATGTCAACTTTCTGTATCAGAAATTATTTACTCATCACTGGTCTTAGTTCCGGCAAGCCAAATTCCTTTAGCATGCTTTTTTCAGGTGCTACTATGATTCTTTGCTATATTTTATGGCCATTAAATACCAAAGACATTTGCAATAAATCAGCAGTCAATGTTCTACCTGGCTTCTGAAGCCACGAGTGCCAAGTTAATCAACGCCACGGCAGGATATCATTTATTGAGCGGCTCTCTAGTGAAACGGATGATGAATGTCGTTGGACATGTGCAAATGCCAGGCTATGAATTTAGCGTGGCAGGAAGAGCATCACACCCGCATTTCTTTGCATGATGAGAAGTGCGGAATTGGTACTAGGGGTAAAATTGCAGTAATAGACTGTGTAAAGTACTGGAGACAAAGCGCATGTTATGATGCACAGAGTGGGAGAGAAAGACAGATGGGAAATGAGGGAGACGTGGGAGAGGGAAAGAGAGAGCTGTCTTGTTAGTAACAGCAATTCCACGAGCTAAAGATTTCGTCATCAGTCAGGGTGACTTCAGGATGTGCTGTTAAAGGAAAATTATTAAAATTGAGGTGGTGTTATACTGTTACTCTTACTACTACACCTAAGTTAGCTATTTTACTATAACATTGTGCACAGAAGTGTTTTATTCCTCTTGTGTCACAGCATTTTGCAGATGATTACAAGTTTCTAATTAACAAGTATGGCGTAGCCTAATAGTTAGAGAAGCAACTTTGGGACTGAAAGGTCATTGGTTCGAGTCCCAAGCCAGCAGAAAAAATGTGTGGCAGTGGGGGGGGGAGTGAGTTGTACCGTCCCTTCCTCCACATTCATAGCTGAAGTGCCCTTGAGCAAGTCACCTAACCCCCAACTGCTCTCCGTCGCTGCAATGTATAGAAGCCCACTGCTACGAGTGTGTGTGCTCACTGTTTACGCATGTGTGTGTGCTCGCTTTGGATGGATTAAATGCAGAGCTCAAAATTCTTCTTGTGGAATTATTCATTCATTCATTCATTCATTTTCTGAACCGCTTATTCCTAATTAGGGTCGCGGGCAGGCTGGCGCCCATCTCAGCCGACTC
>JAQMYF010000021.1:3302449-3313473 GCA_030014195.1 Neosilurus mollespiculum | reverse complement strand
ACACAGAAACGCCCGAGCTGGGAATCGAACCCAGGACCTTCTTGCTGTGAGGCGGATGTGCTAACCACTGCGCCACCATGCCGCCCCTTGTGGAATTAATACAGTATTAAATAATAAATAAAAATTATGTGACAAAGGCAAAGTTTGATGTCGATTTAACTTCTGTTCGGTTCAGCAACATCCGCCAAGACTGAGGCACAAAATAGTTTAAGTACAGTATATACTACACAGGAACAAAAGCCAAAAAGCACACTAAAACAAGCAGGTGCAGAAGAGCTGTGTGATCGCATTCCTTTAACTCTTTTTGAAAGGATTAAGTTTGTACTACACATAAAAAAACAAACTAAAATGAAATTTGTATAGTTTACATTTATATATCTTACAGAAGCAGGCCAGGTGAGCTCTGTGTGCTTTGAGTCAAGCTAAGTGCTGTAGCTGATAGAGTTCGTTCAGCCCATCCCTTCAGAGTCTAGTATATACTACACGGAAATACAAAAAAAAACAAACTAAAATGAGATTTATATCATTTTAATTCACATATCTTAACCATTACAGAAGCAGGACAGTTGAGCTATGTGATGTAGCTATTGGAGTCTGTCTAGCCTAAGCATCCAGAGTCTAGTATATACTACACAGGAACGTAAGTAAACTGCTCTTGGTAAAGATATTTTACTATATACTATATATAAGAAAAAACAATCTTACACAACATTATTGTGGTTTATTTTTACATTTTGAAGCATGATAATGAGGACACCGACTGTTCCAAGTGACTGTGAGTTCCTTTTCTTAGCTGATTTATCCTAATTAGGGTTGCAGGGAGGCTGGCTCCCATCACAGCCGACTCTGGGTGAGGGCGGGGTACACCCTGGACAGCTCCCCAGGCCATCGCGGGGCCAACACTAACACAACAATTCCCACTCACACTCACACCTAGGGGGCAATTTGGAACAGCCAGTTAGCCTACTGTGCATGTGGGCGGAAACCGGAGCACCTGGAGGAAACTCACTCAAACACGGGGAGAACATGCGAAGTCTACACAGAAACACCGAGCCCGGGATTCGAACCCAGGCCTTCTGGCTGTGAGACGGACGTGCTAAGTACTGCACCACCGTGCTGCCCTCCGTGAAGTATATACTCATTGTTACTGACTGATTTTTTTTTCTAGTATAAACGGCCTTTGATACTGATACTTGCAAACAGTAAACAAATTAGCTGGAATCCGGAAGACTTTCCTACAGTGGACAACGTACTGACTGTTCCACAGACCCTTCCATATATTTACTAACTCACTCACTCACTCGTCTGACTAATCCTAGTAGGGTCGCAGGGAGGCTGGAGGCTATCTAAGCCGACTCTGGGTAAAGGCAAGATACACCCTGAACAGTTCGCCAGACCTTCGCAAGGCAACACAGACAAACACAGTCACACTCACATTCACTCCTAGGGCTAATTTGGAACAGCCAATCAACCTAATGTGCATGTCTTTTAACTGTGGGAGAAAACCAGAGTACCAGCAGGAAAACCACACAGACATAAACATGCAAACTCCACACAAAAACACCCGAGCTCGGGACTTAAAACCACCCCTCCATATAATGTACAATAAACATCGCAAACATTACAAAAAACTGTATATTTATGTATTTATTTAATCAGCTGTTACTATAGAAATGACAAACTATTAAAGATGAAAAGTATTGGCTTAGCTGCTGTAAGAGAATATTAATCCATCCCTCATAACCAATCAGATTGGAGTTCTTAATAGTGCCTACAGTTTAAAAAAATAAAAATAAAAATAAAAATAAACAAACATAGAGAACTCAAGCATGTCTACCTGGACTTGAGCCTTGTCCAAATTGTCTGACGACTTAATTTGATGATTTGATGTCTTGATGAAAATAAACCACTGAGAACCACTGAGATCACGAACTGAGCTCATGCATGAGCACACACACCTCACCTGCCATTCAAATAACCAAAATTATGCTTACAGGTAAGTTTTCTATTCTCTCTATATCTCTGTCTTCAGGCCACAAGTCCCCCATGGAGACCTCTCATACCATCACCCATGAACAAATGGACGGGCTGTTTCAAAAGTGGGACACTCCTAATTACAGAGTTCCCATCAGTCCCCGGAGCTGTCACCACCCGGCTGGGCCTTAGCACTGACTAATGAATTTAGCAATTAGTGGACAGGGAGGGTGGGGGTGGAGGGTGTAGGGCTAGCTAGCTTAACAGGTTCAGGATTAATGATCACATGCTGCACAGAGGACATAACAGTCAATCCTCAACCCCATGTACTGAAAGTGAGTATACGGCTGTGTGTGTGTGTGTGTGTGTGTGTGTGTGTGTGTGTGTGTGTGTGTGTGTCTAAATGCATTTCTAAGAATCCATTAAAAATGATTTTAAAAATATGGGTGTTCCCTATAATATCTCTCTATATTGATTTCCATAGAAAACCCTATGTGTGTGCATCTGATAAGCTAATAATTGAAACTTATCGCATTAGATGAGATTTAGTCCTTTTCTGAGTTCACCAGAATCAGATATTACTAACTTATGACATCATTTAATTCTCCAGTATATAGAGTTTGAGTGTAAACAGCAGTAATAACAGAAACTTTGTGCTTTTCATGTCCCTGGTGGATTCTACATACACCCCGATGTTAATAGCCATATTGGCTGTTCATACCAGGTTCAAATCTTTTAGTTGGTGCAAATAACATCAGGTACAGAGGCTCACCTATAGACAAGGGTGTATTTGCAGATAAACAATTTATTTAAATATCCAGATGGACCATATCCCTGACCTCGGTGAGAGCATTTATGTGTGGAGTCTCCATGTTCGGTTCCATTCTTGTGTGGGTTTCCCCAGGGTACCCCGGTTGCACATTTGGCTAATTCAGTGTTTTCGAATGCCCCGGGGTGAAAACTTGACTGTGAATGGTTGGCCCTGTGATAGTCTGGCAAGCTGTTCTAGATGTACCGTCTTTGCTCAGAGTCGGATGAAATAAGCTCCAGCCTACACGTGACCCTAATAGAATTAAGCGGTTCAGCAAATGAATGAATGGTTGAATTAATAAATGAAAATCTAAGGATGGGGGGATGTACTATGTACTGTACTATGGCTTTTTAAAAAAAAAAAAAAAAAAAAAAAAAAAAAGGCAATGTCAGGCTCACAGTGATGACTGAGATCACCAGTTCGAATTCAGGTTGATGCTGCAGCAATCTATGATCGGGAGTCCATGGGAGCTAACTGACGCTGCTCTCATGAGAGGGAGGGACGGCACTTCCCTGTCATCATACAAGGGGGAGCATAGTGAGTTTTAGGTCGCATGCGCAGCAGTTTGAAAAGAGGCAGGTGGTAGCATCGTATGTCACTGAGGGGCATGTGCATGCTTACACCCCTCCCTGGTTGGTGGTGGTCCATACTTAACAGGTGGTAGACGGGAGAAAATAGGGAAAAATCCAAAGGGTTGCAGGGAGGCTGGAGCTCATCTCAGCTGACACAGGATGAAGGTAGGGTACACCCTGAATAACTCGCCAGAACAACACACACAGACACAACCATTCACACCTAGGATCAATCTGGAACAGCCAATTCTCCTAATGTGTGTCTTTGGACGGTGAGAGGAAACCGGAGTACCTGGAGGATCGAAACCCACACAAGCAAGGAGAGAACATGCAAACTCCTCACCAAGGAGAAACGCGCTCGCCAAGCCTGGGAATCAAACCCAGGACTTTCTTGTTGTGAGATGAATGTGCTGCCAACTCATCCATCCATCTTTATTGAACTGTGTGCTCTGAAAGATGGTGTCAAACACCTGAGGGACGAAACAGTAAACAGTGAAAATAATTCACCAACTTAATCCGCCATCTGCTCCATCATCCCTCTTCATGCATTCATCAACCTCTGCCTACGGGAGAAGAGAGATGGCAAAATAATAATAATAATAATAATAATAATAATAATAATAATAATAATAATAATAAATAAAAAACAGAGCAAAGGGAATGCTGCTATAATAAAAAAGACTGATTTATTTTCTGGAGCTAAATAGCAGCAATAAATACTACAATATTCATCTTTGCCCTCTGACACTTTTTGATTTTGACTGCACAATCTTAATAATATTCAAATGAAAGCACAGAAAGCATCGGATAAGGACAGGAGCGAGCGAGGGATCACATGCGCACACACACATAAACATATGAATGGTGTGTGTTTCTATATTAAGCCTTGACAGAAGTTTCCTCCTTCCTACTGTAGTTACACAAAACCCTACACACACACACACACACACACACACACACACACACACACAGAACCCTCCCATTGCATAACGTGAAGGTTTATATAAGTGTGTCATACACCCACACAGGCCTCAGTTAGTGGATTTAACAGGCGAAGAGAAAGAAAGAAAGAGAGAGAAAGAAAGAAGGCAACTGGATATAATAGTGACTGTCAGGGATAGACAGACTATCCAAATTCCTGCCATGCGCTTTTTAACACATGGCATCAAAACAAAAACTGACACCATAGCGCGAAAGGGGAAAAAAAAAGACGACAAAAATCTACAGAGACTCAGTAATATAGCCAAGTAGAACAAAGCACACAGTGTTCAGAGGAAACATTAGATTTAGCTTTAAAGGTGATAATTATTATTATTATTATTTTTTTTTTTTTACAAAAAAACCAGATCTGGCCCAAGCTTACAGCAAAGAATATAGAGAAACTCCATTATAAATCACATTAAATATCATGATCTATTATTAGCAGGGCTCCGCAGAGCTCCATACTTAAGCAAATGTCGTAAAGCCATGAGTTCGATGTGTTGTCACGTCCGCGCTCACGTGCCCACATAGGCAACCCAACGTGTATGCGCGCCACCGCTGTCGGCGCAGACTGCACTTGCACTTCTCAGAAAATTTTCCTGTTTAGTAAATGTTTCTTCTTCTTGAGTAAAAATATGTTTTCGAACACCATTGAAAAGAAAAAGTTATATGGCTGCTTCTTTACCCTGGGTTTGACAGTCAAAACTTTTGCCACGGTAAGTGCAATCATCACGAATCCACCAAGATCCCTCAAGATCATCACGAATTGATCCCACGACCCCCCACGCTCCTCACATTTCCCTTATATCATGGAGATCGTGGACATCATGCCCCAGTGTAAACCTAGGGTAAGAAAGTAAAACACATTGCTATTTTACATTTGTTCTTATTTTACATATTTTAAAAATCAAGTTTAAACCCCATACTCCCCCCCCAAAATAGATAGATAGATAGATAGATAGATAGATAGATAGATAGATAGATAGATAGATAGATAGATAGATAAACAAACAAACAAACAAACAAATAAATAAAAACATGTAATATCTGGAAATTTTTAAATACCACACCCACTAGAAATTGTTACTTGATTCAAGGTGCTAATTTGCATACAACGAATACATGGCGTGGTATTCTTTTCTTTTATGTGCACGATCTAAATGGATATACAAATCACATAAATTGTAAATGTGCCTACTTTTATTTTATTTAGAAGTTTACTAGTTTATATTTGACTTGTGAGTTTAATATCTGTATACTGTTATTTATGCCATCATCTTGCCATATATCCATTAACGGACTCACCTCCCATTCTCGCGATTTCGTGCACACACAAGAGTGAAACAGCAGCCTTTTTAAACATGCTAATGCAAACTACCAAACGGATTGTGGCAGATTACAACTTTAAAATTGTAAGTAAATACCACCTGATAATGAAAATATGCATATGTTCATGTGAAACAGGAGAGGAGAGGTTTTAATTAATCAAGATGAACTTTGTCTGAGAGGCTTCCTGAGGGAAGAATTTAGTAATGATCCAATTTTAAGCATCTACAGAACGTGGAAAAGACATTTAATGAGTCTAGTTACGATCTGGTGCTATGAGTAGCCTGCTCTGTGGGTCTGACAGTGTACGCTTGATGGCATTGTGTGGAAACACTTTGTTCAACCCATACACACACACACACACACACACACACACACACACTAAATCACAGCACCATAGACTGTCTGCCTCATTGACATATTGATGATTTTTTACATTGACGTTACGTGTTTTATGCTTCATCACAGGCACTCTGTATACTTTACCTACTATTAAACCACCAATAACCAGACGTGGCAGTTGAATGTATGGCTGATCATAACTCAGAGGTTTTAAACTGCTTTCTGTGTCTCCCTATGTCTGTGTGGGTTTCCTCCTATAGTCCAAAAGCATGCACATTAGACTACACTAACTGGCTGATCCAAATTGACCTTAGGTGTGAGTGTGAATGGTTATGTGTGTTTTGGCCTTGTGATTGTCTGGTGAGCTGTTCAGGGTGTACCCTGCCTTCACTCAGTGTAGCTGAGATAGGCTCCAGCCTTCCTGCATTCCTAACAGGAGTAGGCAGTTCGACAAAAGAGTGTGTGGGTGAGTAAATGTTTAAAAGCAGGTGAATTAATTTGTTTAAAATGGTTTTGTCTCGGTGAATCATTAAATTCATGCACTCCTTTAATCAAAATCCAATAAGGCTGTGCTGTGCAATATGTTTTCCTTTTTTAAAAACCCTCATAATGAAACAATTTATTTAATGATTTATTTTAATATTTAATTAATGATTACATTAAATAAAGACATCTCCCAGTGTGTGTGTGTGTTTGTTTACGATACAGCATGTCATGTAACCAAGAAAGCACTAAATACTATGTGGACATCCTATGCCTCTTGAAGTGCTGACACTGGAGACTCCTTCCATTGACTTTTAAGGAAACATCACGCTTACAGCAAAACTTTTAGTCTATAAAATGTTTACATTTACAGCATTTGGCAGACGCCCTTATCCAGAACGACTTACAAAACAGCTTTAAAGTCACTGTAAGTGAATATATTCTGATACTCTGATACCCTGGGTTTACACTGGGGCACGCTATCTGTGATCGTTCCACAATTTATGACCACACTTAGAGAATGATTGGGGTATAAAAAGAAGGCAGGGCACATCCAAGAGATGAAACTTGAAGGAAGTAGAGCCAACACACACGATTTACTATGATTATTAGGATTTACTGCGATTTGACTCCAATCGTTATAGAACGTGGGAATCATGGTAGTGTGCAGTAGAGCTTAACAGACCTTAACAGACCATGATGCGCCCTCTTGATGAACTTGGAAACACGATTTCTTCAAGTTTCATCTCATGGATGCCTCCTTTTTATACCCCAGGCGTGCTCCAAGTGTGCTAATAAATGGCGGAGATACTGGACATCATGGCCCCAGTGTAATCCCAGGGTTAGATAGCTAGATACACAAGAATTTAAGATTCATTCATTCATTTTCTGAACAGCTTAATCCTAATTAGGGTTTTGGGGAGGCTGGCGCCCATGTCAGCCGACTCTGGGCGAGGGCAGATTACACCCTGGACAGCTCGCCAGGCCATCGCAGGGCAGAAACGCGCTGACAGCAATGCAGCCTACTCTTTACGAAGAAATGGTTCTTTTACATGCCTCTCTCCACAGACAGTGAGAGACATGGCCGGCATTTGATAACCCAGTTAGCTGCACTGGGGGGACAGCAGTGACAACCCATTGATAGTGAGGCTTGAACCCCCGACCTTGGGATCAGTAACCCAGGACCCTACCACCAGGCCACCACTACCCCGATTTAAGATTGTGTAGCTAAAAATTTTCCGATTTCTTATATCCTTTCATTAAATTCACGATACAATGATAGAGGCATTTTAGTAATGTTAGAAACTGAGCTCAAGATTTGACCAAAGTTTGAGCCACTTCATACAATAGGAATCAGTTAATCAGTTAAAAAAATCTCATGAGCGCACTTGAGTACAGGATGTGTTATAAATAGTTCAGAATTATGAGGTGAAACCGAACAGTAATACTGTATTCCTCCCTCAGGTGTGAAATCATCCACTCTTTTTGAGCTCGTCCATAAATATACACCTGTTCTCATGTGTGATGTGCCTTCTGATACGGAGGTCATGGAGAGGAGGAGGGCAGAGGGAAGATGGTGGATTGTGGATAGTGGGATGATTGAATAGGAGGGCATAATCACAAAGATCAACAACCCTGAGTGCTCTCTCTCTCTCTCTCTCTCTCTCTCTCTCTCTCTCTCTGTGTGTGTGTGTGTGTGTGTGTGTGTGTGTGGGCGAGGCAATGAATCAGAGTTTCTGCTTGAAATAAAGCAGAAGCATCAATCAATCAGGAGCTGCTGTCCTCACCTGCTACTGTTAGACACACACACACACGTATACTGTATTTAGCATATTGCGCTAGTGCCCCGGTACTCTACATGTTGAGCACTACGTATTATTCCTTGTAGTAGTTGGCATTACAGTAGGACACTACGTGGGATTAGGGCGGGCGAGATCTCAGTCATTTTTTCAAACAGATAACGTTCATTCATCATCTATTCATTTTAATTCATTCATTCATTTTCTAAGCGGCTTAATCCTAATTATGGTCACGGGGAGGCTGGCACCTATCTCAGCCAACTTTGGGCGAGGGCGGGGTACACCCTGGATAGCTCGACAGGCCATCGCAGGGCCAACACACATTCATACTCACACTCACTCCTAGCCTACTGTGCATGTTTTTGGACTGTGGGATGAATCTGGAGTACCTGGAGGAAACCCACGCAGGCACGGGAAGAACATCCAAACTTCACACAGAAATGTCCCTGAGCCTGGGAATCGAACCCGAGTCCTTTTTGCTATGAGGCGGACGTGCTAACCACTGTGTCACCGTGCCACCCTACAAACATTGTGGTTTTCAAAGTAATTGAACTCAGTAATCAGGTGACACTGTACTGGAAACAGGGGCGGCATCATGATTGAGAAAGGTGGCACAGTGTTTGGCGTAGTGGCTAGCAAATTCGCCTCACAGGCTCCAGGCTCGGCAAGAGCGTTTTTGTCAGGAGTCTGCATGTTCTCCCTGTGCTTGCGTAGGTTTTCCCCAGGTACTTCGGAAGTCCAAAGACATGCACAGTAAGCTAATTGGCTGTTCCAGATTATCCCTAGGTGTGATTGTGAAGTGTTGTGTGTGTGTGATGGCCCTGCAATGGTCTGACGAGCTGTCCAGGATGTATCCCGCCTTCGCCCAGTGTTGGCTGAGATAGACACCAGCCTCACCGCGGTTCGGCAAATGAGTGAGCGAGGTTAACGTGAATCAGTTCTAGTGTTCTTGGTTTTGCAGTTTTAGTCCATGCTTGTTCTTTTGTTTATTTCCATCTCTCTGCAACCTGTTTCTTTCCCTTTGCCCTTCCATTTTCTCCTCGTCCTCCTCCCTGATTCCTTCAATCCATTTCCTCTTTTAAGGACAATCTTGCTTTCTTTCAACACTCCATCTTTTTTTCAATCGTTCTCCCTCTTGTTAGCTTTCCCCTTTACAACAATCATTATTCATTCATCATTCCATCCTTTAAAGCTTCTCCATCCAGATAGAGAGATGTGCTTTGGGTGCATCTGTGACCACCGCAGGACTTCTTCAAACCCCCAAAAGCGTGGTGAATCATGGAATAATGGCTCCAATAACTCAGCCTATGGCTCGGGGCAGAGAATTTGTCCCACTTTCTTTTTTTTTTTTTTCCTGCCTGTAAACACAATAACACAGAAGCAGCATGACTCAAGACGCTGCACTTCAGCTCAGTCACTTTCAGCTCCATCTCAGACTATAGACGAAACTCAAGCAAAGTGTTTGCGAATAAGTAACATAAGCTGAATTTGGGCGTCCTTCAGGAGGATAAATCCATCATGCGGGAAATCTGGTCTCTTTATTCTATACAGACACTGATCAGGACCAGAACAGAGCCAATCGCTCAGACTTATATGATAATATGATACCTCATAGATTGATTTTCTGTCCGTAAATGGGATGGAAAACCAGGAAGAAGGAAATGATTAGACTAATAATTCTAATACTTCTGTTTCACAGGGCTGTAGTCTAAACCGCCACTGTCGAGTCCAAAACCCGGACTAGCCAAGATCAAGCCAAGACTGAGTCTGAAGCTCGTTGAGGCTTCAGTGAGTCAAATTAGTACTAAGGTCTAGATTGTTGGCTGCAAACACCAGTTATTACATTGGTTTCTATTAGGCTGAATACTAAAATGCAATATTCCAAGTGGGTAGCATGGCGGCGTAGTGGTTAGCACATCCACCTCACATCAAGAATGTATGGGGTTGAGGTCCTGGGCTCGGCAAACGGCGTTTCTGTCTGTAGTTTGCATGGTCTCCCTAATGCTAGGGTTTTCTCCAAGTACTCCGGTTTCCTCCCACAGTCCAAAGACATGCACATTAGGCTAATTGGCTGTTCCCTTGCCCCTAGGTGTGAGTGTAAATGGTTGTGTGAGTGTGTGTGTGTGTGTGTGTGTGTGTGTGCTTTGGTGAGCAGTTTAGTGTGTACCCCATCTTTGCACAGTATCGGCTGAGATAGGCTCCAGCCTCCTTGCGACCCTACTAAGAATAACTGGTTCATCTTATAAGTGAGATGAGTGAGAATAGTCCAAGTACGAATCCAATAAATCAAACAAATCCAAACCAGAGACCAAACTGTAGTCCTATAGTGTATATAGAGGGTTTAATCATTCATCCAACCATTATCTACCACTTATCCATCAGGGTTGAGGGGAAGCTGGAGCCAATTCTATGTGACCTTCGGCGAGGGGAAGGGGTGAGATGCATATCAGTCCTAATTAAATAAGATGTCCAAACTGGCTGTATCTCACTCTCACCGACTCACCCACATAATCCTATTAGGGTCATGGGGAGGCTGGAGCCTACCTCAGCTGACACTGGGTAAAGAAGGCGGGGTACAATGAACAGCTCACCAGACCAACACGTGGGATAAAACCATGCGTCCCAGAGGAAACCCATCATCTCATCTTCCGCTTATCCAGGGCCGGGTCGCAGAGGCAGCAGTCTAAGCAGGGAGGCCCAGACTTCCCTCACCCCAGACACTTCCTCCAGCTCTTC
>JAQMYF010000021.1:3291185-3302349 GCA_030014195.1 Neosilurus mollespiculum | reverse complement strand
CCACCTCAGCTGACTCCTCTCGATGCGGAGGAGCAGCGGCTCTACTCCGAGCTCCTCCCGAGTGACTGAGCTTCTCAGGTAGTGGAAACCCATGCAAGCAAAATCCACACAAAAAAGCCCAGGATTTAAGCCAGGACCTTCTTGCTGTGAGGCGGGCATGCTAATATGCTAATAGGCGTCAAAGGAAAAACTCATCTTTCATTTTTCCGCCACTTGAAGCTTCTTAGTCCGACAGGAAAGCCTTTTGTTTTGTCTCATTAACTTTTGCTCAATCTAGTTCGACTATGAATATGAACAGCTGTATACAGCTGTTTACTTTGCTTCAATTAATTACCGCAGCTTACATACTCTTTGTGGCAACCTCCAATGTGCCACTCCTTTATTTACAGCTTTCAGTAAATTGGATGAAAACAAAAAGCAAAAAGCTTGAACACACTCACATCCCCGAGCGACTACACATCTTTATTCATCCTCGCGGTTCAGTCCATCCAGTGCCAAATTATCACTTCCATTTTCATGTAAGGACAGACTTGGATTGTGCTTAGTTATTTCATTATGTTTCCTCTCTCTCTCTCTCTCTCTCTCTCTCTCTCTCTCTCTTTCTATGCACGTAAACCCCAGTTTGCTTGTACGGTGAGTCAGAGCTGGATAATTGTAGTCATCAGTAAGTAAATTACATGACACAGTTCATTCACTGGATGCCTGTCATCTGCGCAGGCTCTCCTAGTGAGACGCTGTTCTTGCACGACCCTGTGTTGACAATACAACAGATGATGACAAAAAGCCACCCAGCAAGTGAGTTAACGTGACCCGACAGCAACAGTTCCAGCTCAAGGCTCCTGTCAAACGATGTCTTCGTTTCGACTAAAACACACGGTTGAAAGTAAAGAAAGAAAGAATTAGGTAAATAAATGAAATATGTAAAGTATGAGGGGCAGCACTGTGGAGTAGTGGCTAACACATCCGCCTCACAGCATGAAGGACCTGGGTTCGAGTCCTGGCTTCGGCAAAGGCGTTTCTGTATGGAGTTTGCATGTTCTCCTCGTGCTTGCACGAGTTTCCTCTGGGTACTCCAGTTTCCTCCTACAGTCCAATGACATGCGTGTAGAGGCAATTTGGAACAGTCAATTAGCCTAGAGTGTGAGTGGGAATGGTTGTGTGTGTGTGTGTGTGTGTGTGTGTGGTAGCCCTGCAATGGTGCGGTGAGTTGTTCCCCCACCTTCACCCAGTGCCGGCTGAGATAGGCTCCAGCCTCCCCCCTAGCTTTAATGAATGGCAGCATAACTTCTCCAAGTTTTTTTTTTCCAAGCTCTGATTGAATTACCAGCCAACAACAGTCATTACTTAACACTTAAGATCTGCGTACTGAGAAACACAACATCACATAAATCATTTTCTTTTAATTTGCGCTAATTCAGTCCTAAAGGATTGGCGGTGCAGATCGTATGCACATAGGACCTGTACAGATCCATGTTCCTGTTTCAACCAATTAGTAACGCACCTGATTCACAATCTCAGTCGTTAATGATGATAACTGGTGCTTGCACAGTTGAGTCAAGTATGCAGTCCTTGAGGAACAAATGGCTTTTAAGTGGGTGAGACTTGGGATCGCTGCAGCAGAGGAATGTGAGACCCCGAGGCACCCTAAGGAATGCTAAGAGCGAAATGCGTGAAGCGAGAAAAGGATGCGCGAGAAAAGTCAACCAGGAGAGTGAAGGAGGTAGAATGTATGAAGTGGAGAAACAGATGTGTGATGTCCTCTGGGATGGAAGTGTACTCTTCAAAGGCAGAAATTTACATTACGCCCTTTTAAACCTAAAGATGAGCTAGTGTTTTCATTTTTTGCAAGTCTGAAAAGTAGTGCGAGACCTTGTAGTTCACTTGCGAATGCTAACCACAGAAGGAAGATGTCCTCGGGGACGGCTCAGTGATGTGTCCTCAGGTACAACACTGACAGCTCATCTACACCAGCATGGCCTATAGGATCAGGTAGAAACCCAATTAACGTTTCCATGGAGTCTTTATATTGTAATATTTATATTACAAAGGAAAAAGAATTCTGGGATGCATTTTGCCTTTGTACTCAGCATAGATTATTAACCGCTATCTCAGGAATATCATAATAATTGTTGTTTTATTTATTTATAGTTTGTGTGTTTTGTATTATTTTCATAGCATGTTTAAGTTTTTTTCTCTGGGCATAAAAACACAAGGTTTTCATCATGGCCTAAGGTTTACACAATGATATCTCTGTCCATCCTGTTGTGCCTCCCAGCGCACGGAGCTTCCCATTGTCAACAAGCAACTAATCAACAGCAGAGTATGCACAGAGTGCAGAAGGATCATAAATAGGAGGAGGAAGCCAAACAGGGGGTTCAGCGCTGAGGTGGGGAAGCAGTTTCATGAAGAATTGTGCATTTCTTTGTCTTTGTTTGTTTGGGATTTTTTGGATTAGATATCATACTTTAATGCTTCACTGGTGTATGAAATGAAATTTAAAGGTCTGGAAATGGGTACAGTGCAAAAACTGACATCTTAGCAAGTGAAAATATGTCCAATAATAAGAATATAATTCACCAACTACAAGAATAATTAAAACTATTTCTACAGTAGACATTTGTTAAATTATATTCCTATAGCTAGAAAAATCTGACCATATTCAATATACACTGCAAGGCCAAAAAAAAAAAAAAAAAGTCACACACGTGAATATGTTGTTGTTCCGCCTTTATCTTTGCTTACAGCACATAATCGTCATGCCTTTGTTTCGACATACCAAAGCAACATAACATTTATTTCCTTCCAGTGTCGAGTTTGTTTCTCACCAACGTCTTGAATCGATGAGGGAAAAAACTGAGCCACTCCACAAAGTCTTCTCCAGCACATCCCGAAAACTTCCAATTAGGGTTCAGGTCAGGACTCTGCACTGCCAATACATATGTGAAAATGATTCCTCGTGCTCCCTGAACCACTCGCTCATTATTTGAGTCCCCATTTTACATCAGGAAAGTCCATTGATGTACCAGTTCATTCAGTACATTCAGCTCATCAACTAACTCCATTTTATTGCCACATTAATGTTGCTGAGCCTCGACAGGACCAACTGGAGCAACAATGCCATGAAGATTACATGCTGTGATCAAGGCTAAAGGCACTTCATGAAAATATCGGAGCGTGCGACTTTTATTTTGGCCGGGCAGTGTATCTGACCTTTAACAACTGATTATGGTTCAAATTAGCTAAAACTCTGCGAAAAACCTACAAATTTAAACAAATTCAGCATTTTTACCCCCCCTTTCTTTTTTATCCTAAAAACTAAACATAGCATCTCAATGCTAGCACAAGACAATGAGCCTTCTATATTGACGACAAGTGGCGACAAAATTTACAGAAAATTGTTGTCTATATTATTTTATCCCAGTTTACAGACTGTCTGAAAGTTTTTCTTTGCAACCGTTATTTAATTAACAGAAACCAGAAAATCTTTGCCAGATATTAGGAGAAAAAATAAGTGATTTCACCCAATTCTGATACCTGCAAAGATAATCTTTATGTCATTTGTAGGGCTGACATATTGAACACGGTACACTGAATTTTCTATGGCGGTTCTTGTGTTATAAGTAATTATTCCCCCTCAATAAAATGTACTCACTCTCACTCATTTGCTGAACCACTTACTCCTACTAGACTTACCGGGAGGCTGGTGCCTATCTCAGCCAGCACTGGGCGAATGCGTGGTACACCCCAAACAGCTCGCCAGACCATCGCAGGGCAACACATACACAATCATTCACATGCACTCACTCCCGGGGGCAATTTGAAACAGCCAGTTAGCCTAATGTGCATGTCTTTGCTCAGGAAACCAACGCAAGCAAGCACAGGAAGGACATGCAAATGGCTGTATATTACAGAAACGCTCAAGTCCGGGAATCAATCCCAGGACCTTCTTACAGTGAGGTAGACGTGCTAACCACTACGCCACCGTGCTGCCTAATAACCTAAATATTCAAGTTAAACTTGATTCCATCCACATTATCAGAGCCCGTACTGTGCCAGCTTGTCCAAGCTGATGCCTATAATCTAAGCAGGATAATTACTCAGACCCCCCTCCAGTAACGGTATCCAAGACCTGCTTTGTATTCACCCCATGGTATCTGAACACCCACCCCCCACCCCTACTGTTTTGCTGTAGCTTGCCCTGCTTTACCAGAGCTTGCATAAGTTACCTGCTGCTTGGACGTTAATCCATCACTATTAAAAACACATCGAGAGGCTATGAGATTAGGCTCTAACAGAGCACACACAGGTAAAAAAAGTGATCATTAACTAGTGATAGACTGCTCTCATTACACAACTCAAGTTACGCCCCTTCTCTGAGATATAATCAGCTGGGTCTAAAAATGGAAACAGCACCTGCTGGGAAGCCAACAAGCCTCCAAGAGCATTATAAAAAAAAAATCCCACTAACTTCTCCTATCTGATTACAACTTGTATTGTATGCTTTCTCCTGCTATCTAGATTTGACACGCTCCACATGTATAAGTGCAGCCCCATTGATCCAGTCACGCTGATAAGAATCCACTACCTATCTCAAAGCACCAGACTCATTTATCATCAGTCGTACTTCTAACACAGTGCTAGCCGTGTGAACGTGCTGCAGACCAACTGTGCAAATGAACTGACCCCCAAACAAGCATATTTCAGCCATAAACATTAGCTTATGGCATTTCGTCTTTCCTTCTGCAAGCAACATGTGCCAGACGAAAGACACTTCTCCTTTGAGAATGATGAAAAGAGGCGCCATTACTTTTAACAGTGCTGGCAAAGGAAAAAGCACACTATGTAGCTCTCCAAAAATATCAGCCCGCATAACACATAGCACGACAAATAAAAGTACTTATTTAAAAAAAAAAAGACCGAGAGAGAGAGAGAGAGCAAGCTAAGAGAAAGAGAAGAGAGAGAAATTCATATTATTAAAGTTTTAAGCTGAAATAATATCACCAAGCAACACTTCGACAAGTACAAATACACACAACAAAAGAACGCACATTTCAGGGCTCTCCAACTGTTTACTGTCGGCTATTGCCAGATTCTGTCTCTCCCTCACACTGCCATTTCACTGGCTCATGCTTTCCATACACACAAATCACGTCTTTTTCTTTTCCTTATGTTGATGTCAACACTAAGCAGCAGTGAGTTGGATTAAGCACCTGATAAAGAGATAGGCAGTTATCATTGATCTGCGATGCCCTGGAGAGCTGTCCAGGGTGCCCTCACCCAGAGTTGGCTGAGATGGGCGCCAGCCTCCCCGCGACCCTAATTAGGATCAAGCGGTTCAGAAAACGAATGAATGAGTTATCATTGATACTGTAATATTTAGTCAAACTACTTTTCTCATTGGGTGATATGCAGCCAGAAAGACATTACTCATCCATTTGCAATGGCTTGCATAGATATTATACAACCCCAATTCCCAATCGCTGTGTAAAATGTAAATAAGAACAGAATACAATGATTTGCAAATCTCGTGAGCCAAAATATATCGAATGCTTAAAGTCAAAGATTTTTTAAAATAAACAATTTTTTTAAATATTAGAGATTTTTTTTATTTCATGGCACAAGACATTTCAAAAAAGTTAAACATGGCAACAGAAGGCTGGAAAGGTCAGTAGTACTAAAAGAGAACATAATTTGTGCATATGTAATACAGCACAAAACTGGTTATTTTATCCCGTGGATTACTAGGGGGAACTGTGGGAATTAGCAGCTCAGCAGTCGTTTTTCCCTGAAAGTGATGTCAACATGTTGGGCGGGGTTGACGTTTTTTTGTGGAGACAGAGCGAGGTCACATTCTAGTGACTCTGAGGACAAGAGATGAGTGTGATGGTAAATCCACAATGGTTTATGCAGCTGACCTTTTGCTAACTCGGCTTTCCTGTCGTCCGCTGGTTTAGGAAAACAAAAGAAATGTTTTTCGTGATTTCTGCGCATGTTGTTTGTGCAGCTCAGCACTGGCCAATAATGTGTTATGCTACACAGGTCAGTGACGTAGCCCAGCTAATCCAACAAGTTCTTGTCATTACCAGGCTGGAACAGCCACTGAGGAAGGCAGCATGTCTCTGAGCCTAGTCTTAACACTCCCACGCACTTTGAAAACAGGCATGGACTGATGTTGCCGGTAGGAACCGCTGATGTTATACGCGATCGTTGTAAATAGTTAGTAACACTAATTCACCACAGGTACACTTGAAAAGAAGCAGAAGGCAGAAGGAAGATTTTGCCATCTTTTTTGATGAATTAGCAACAAGACAGTAAGGTTAAGGTTTAACAGAAGTTCCTCAATCTGCAAAGACCTGTGTCAACAAATTGCGGAAAAATTTCAGAATAATGCTCCTCAGTGTAAAGTTGACTTTGAATATCTCATCATCTACAGTACATAATATCATCAAAAGATTCCAGGAATCTGGAGAAATCTCTGCGTACAAGGGGAAAGACCAAAAATTAACATCGGATGCCCGTTATCTCCAGGACTTCAGGTGACACTGCATTAAAAACAGGCATGATTCTCTCATGGAAATCACTGCACAGGCTCTGGAAGTGTTGCGGAGCCCATGCAGGGATTTCCATGAGAGATTCACTGCACGGGCTAAGGAACACTTCCAGAGCCCTTGCAGTGATTTCCATGAGAGATCACTGCACGGGCTCAGGAACACTTCCAGAAATCACTGTGCCTTTTGGAGCTCAGCATGAGGTATACTATCATTTCTTTCTCATATTCTAAAGCTCTTCCTTTATAAGGGATGCAAAAGGGCTGGAGCCCATCCCAACTATGCTGGAAGAAGAACAGCCCACCAGGACCATCACAGGGCCAACACACAAACAATCATTGAAACGCACATTCATAGCTAGGGGCAGCCAGGAATATCCACTTAGCTGAATCTGTACATCTTAGGACTGTGAAAGGAAACCTGAACACTCAGAGGAAACTCATGCAAGCATGGGTAGAACATGGAAACTCTACACAGAAATGCCCTTCCTGGGCACAGGACTCGAACTCAGGACCTTTTTGTTGTGAGGTGGAAGTGCCAACCATGATGTCACAGTACTACCCATGAGGCATGATAAGCCTTTTAAAACTTTCATAAAACTCTCACTGCAGCTCTCACCCTCACTCGTTTCCTACTATGGATGCAGGAAGACTGAAGCCTATCTCAGCCGACACTGGGTGAAAGTGGGGTACACCATGAACAGCCTGTCAGACCATTGTGTGGCCAATACACACAACCATTCACACTCACACCTAGGGGCAAACTGGAAACGCTAATTAACCTAATATGCATGTCTGTGCATGTCTTTGGACTGTGGGAGGAAACTGGAATACCCAGAGGAAACCCACACAAGCACAGGGAGAAAATGCAAACTCCACACAGACACGCCCGGGGCTCGAACCTTGCCGTGAGATGGATGTGCTAACCACTATGCCAACATGCTGCTCGTGTTTATATCCAGATCATGAGAATGATGTTATTATGATGAAAGCAAATGACTTCCCACAATATTATTTGAATACTTTAAAATGGAGTTGGGTGATATATTGTGTTTACAAATGTTTTAGGATTGTGTTTGTTCTAAGGTGGCATCTTAGGCAACATTTACATTAGCACTGGGTCAAGGTACTGGTGAATTTCGAAAGTCGCACCCCTTGTTAGCACAGAATACACTAGAACATCAAATAAATCAAATTAGCAACGTGCTGGCTTTACACTAGGGCAGCATGATGGTGTAGTGGTTAGCATGTCTGCCCCACAGCAAGAAGGTCCTGGGTTCGATTCCTGGGCTCAGGCATCTATGTGAGCAGTTTGCATGTTCTCCCTGTGCCTGTGTAAGTTTCCTCTGGGTACTCTAGTTTCCTCCAACAATCCAGTGACATGCACAATAGGCTACTTGGCTGTTCCAAATTGCCTCGATGTGTGTGAATGGTTGTGTCTGTTGCCTTGCAATGGCCTGGCGAGTTGTTCAGGGTGTACCTTGCCTTCGCCCAGTGTTGGCTGAGATAGGCACAGCCGGAAGTCAGGTGTTCTGACTTTCTACCATAGTCAGCATTCACAGTTTTATTAGTTTGTGCAATAGTAGCTCTTAGGTGGGATCGGCCTTCACTCCGCAATATGTCTAAGGCACCCATGATTCTCTCACTAGTTCACTGGCCGTCCTTCCTCAGACCACTTTTGGTTACCACTGCATAACAGGATCACCCCACAAGACCTCCAGTTTTGGAGACGAATAGACCCAGTCGTTTGCCCTTCACAATGTGTCCTTTGTGAAAGTCCTTCAGATCTTTACGCCTGCTCATTTTTTTTCTGCTTCCAACACATCAACTTTGAGAGCTGACTTCATTTTTTTTTGCCTATACATCCCACTGCTTGGCATGAGCTACTAACAAGATAATAAATGTTATTAAATCACCTGTCAGTAGTCATAATGGCTGATCCATCCATCTTGACCCATTAGATAGATATCCCATGGATAACATCTTCACTTCTCCAGTGTCAAGTTGGTATCAGTACTCCTCCATGCCTATGTAAAGTGAGTCCCATCGCTACAGTGTCACATGCAGTGTTTTATCACATCAGATGCAGTCTGAAAGGTCAAATCAAAGTGGAATTTGATTAAGCCGACTGATGCGCGATGCCCAAGATAGCACTGCCTCTAGATAAAGCGACACGGCTCCCGACACAGTCGAGCGTTTTGCGGCTCATCATCAGTAAGCAGCCTAAGAATATGAATACTCATTTACTCTTTTTACAATGCAGCGCCTCGAGCCGTTGCCCATTCCAGCTCTAGCTGGCACAAACACTGACGCTGTGTGTACTGAAAACAAGAAAAGGAAAGCTACTGCCAGTGGGTGAGCAAAAGTGGAGCTAAACACACATCCACCCCCACAGACCCGCACACATACACCCATGAATCCATGCTTCTCTGTCTTAGTAAATGTAGAGACATGTTCATTAGGGGACATGCCAAGATCCGAGACAAATACATGCATTTGGGTCTGAA
Source organism: Neosilurus mollespiculum (assembly GCA_030014195.1). NCBI lineage: Eukaryota > Metazoa > Chordata > Actinopteri > Siluriformes > Plotosidae > Neosilurus > Neosilurus mollespiculum. Next base: position 3,293,295 of record JAQMYF010000021.1, on the reverse strand, counting down.
TGGTAGGGTGCTTTCCTGCCTATTAGTCTGAATTAGAGCAAAATCAATACTTTAATGACTTAAATACCGCACTGAGGGGTAAAACCACAAGGGGTCCATTTAAATAAACTAACCAGTATATACAGTATGTGAAAGCACCTTTAAATTTATTTTACAGGCACATTTTTGTTTATTAACCCATTAAATTCCCAATCAGGGAAAAAAAAAACAGTGATTTAAGGGTCCAGTATGTATGATCTAGAGCAGGGATGTCCAATTCAACCTAGCCACACCTTCCACCTGTTTCAATCACTGATCTGAAAAAAAAAGGACTAGATTGCACATTAGTGTTTTAATTTTAAAGCCGGGTGGCAGCCATCTTGGTGAGACCACCTTGCTTTAAGACAGGGGTGTCCAATGTTATCCGCAAAGGGCCGGTGTGGGTGCAGGTTTTCCCTTCAACCAAGCAATAGCTAAACCTTCCACCTGTTTTAATCACTGATCTCACAAAAAAAGACTAGATTGCACATTACTGTTTTAATTTTGAAGCCGGGTGGCAACCATATGTACATTTCATATTAAAACCTCTTTTGTGTGTGTGTGTGTGTGTGTGTGTGTGTGTGTGTGTGTGTGTGCCAAATTTCAGCTATGCATAGATTTATTGTCTCAATTAATTACAAATATCAGTAAAATTATTGGTAAAGTTATAAGATTTTAAGGTATTCTGACCAACAGTAGTATAATTTTCAGGGTTTTCGAGCTGTGTTGGCTTTCAACAGCTCCATTTTAAGATCTTAAAGCAAGGTGGTCTCACCATCATGGCTGCCACCCGGCTTCAAAACTGAAACACTTACATGCAGTGCAGTCTTTTCTTTTTGAGATCAGTGATTAAAACAGGTGGTAGGTGTAGCTACCGCTTGGTTGAAGTGAAAACTTGCACCCACACCGGCCCTTTGTGGGTAAGCTTGGACACCCCTGCTTTAAGATCTCAAAATGGAGCTGTTGATGGCCAACACAGCACAAAAACCTTGAAAATGTTAATGCTGACTGTCAGAATGCCTTAATTCACAGGTATGCTTTCTGCTGTATTTATTGGGCTTAATGAGTCCTTTTTCCTATATAGGGGCGGGTCTTCTTTCACATGATGCTCAGTCATGTTTCTACAGTACTCTCTAGGGAATGTTTTCTGTGTGTCTAGGAAGCATGATACTGGAAAGAAGATAAACAAGAAGAAAGGAAGTCACTGGAAGAAGAGGGTAGTGGGATGTTTGGTGGTGGTGGGTAGCACATTTGCATCACAATGAGAACATCCTGGGTTTGAGTCCTGGGCCCTGCGAGGGAATTTCAGTGTGGAGTTTGTATGTTTTTCCTGTGCTTGCATGGGTTTCCTCCGGGTACTCCGTTTTCCTCTGACAGTCCAAAAACATGCACGTTAGGATAACTGGTGGTTCCAAACTGCCCCTAGGTGTGATTATGAATGGTTATGTGTGTGTGTGTGTGTGTGTGTGTGTGTGTTGGCCCTGCGATGTTCTGGCAAGCTGTTCAGGGTGCCTTCGCTCATTTTTTTTTCTGTATGGTCGCGATGTTTGTCTACATCACAGTAGTCTCCTGTTGAGCATGACACACCGGCCATGAAAAATCCCCTCATTCTCAATCAAATACCACACACTGACTCCCAAATCTGTCTTACACACATGAGAAGATTAGCTCACAGTGGATTCCTGGATTGCCCAGGATCCAATTAAGATCCATAAAGGAACATAAACGAAGCAGAAATACAAATCTGTGTTGGTGTGTATGGAAAGGAGTATTTTTGTGAGTCAACGCTGCCATGTATTCATATATTTGTGGGGACATTTGGTACCCACCTAGACACAGAAACACCACACACACACACATGCTGGAGCCTATTTCAGCTGACACTGGGCGAAGGTGGGGTAAACCCTGAACAGCTCGCCAGGCCATGGCTCACACACAACCATTCATACTCACACCTAGGGGCAATTTGGAACAGCCAATTAGCCTAATGTGCTTGTCTTTGGACCGTTGGAGGAAACTACATTTACATTTACATTTACATCATTTAGCAGACGCTCTTATCCAGAGCGACTTACAGAAGTGCTTTAAAGTC
>JAQMYF010000021.1:3274716-3290216 GCA_030014195.1 Neosilurus mollespiculum | reverse complement strand
AGAATTTTTTTTTTTTTTTTTTTTTTTTTTTTTTTTTGGTGTGTGTGTGTGTGTATAAAATAGTGCTAGTCTAAGTACTGCCTAGTCTAAAACTAAAGTAGCCAGTGGAAACCCATGCAAGTACAGGGAGAACGTGCAACCATGTGGACATTTAAGGTGCTAAACAGCGACAAAATTACACCCCTAATTCATTCACAAAAGTCTAGCAAGATAGAACACACACACACACACACACACACACACACACAACACACAACACACACACAACACACACACACACACACACACACACATCCCCACACACTGAAAATACACCAGCCTTTTAATTGCAGAGTGAAATCACTGCCTGAGCAACAAAGCTGAAGACAAACTAGCAAAAACATACAGATCAGGGATGTTGACCTCGTGTTAGAACCTTCTACCTTCAGTCCTTCCTTCAACCGCGGGTTTATGTGCACGATCGATTGAGGGATTGACGCCTGTCTGAACAGCTTATCCCCTGAGATAAGCTTATGTTATTAAGTAAACACACACACACACACACACACACACTCATTAATCGTTAAGGGCCGGAGAGGACAGCACAGCAACAACACTTTCTACAAAATATGAATAGAATCAGACCACAATGTTCTGACTTTATTATATGTCCATCTTAATGGTTGCCATGATACAACAGGAACCCCCGTTGCTTTCTAGCTCTTTCTACGTGCTTCCACAAGACACGCTTCCATCTAATATGGTTGTTTGTATTTTCTAACATTAGCATGTGTTCTTCAAGAAAACAAAGTGTGAGAAAACGAGAGCAAAAAACCACGATGATAAATGAAGCGCTGTCGGCTGTTCGTGATGCTCGATGATGGGAAGGCTGGCGTTGATTTGAGATGATGTGCTGCATATGTTGGTGTTTTAGCTAGAGGTGCTTATCTCGTTTTACAGCCATTAAAGCAGTCATTTGGTCAAAAATAAAATGTCCAACCATCTGGTTTCTTTCACTCATCCAAGGTAAGTGATCTGGGAGGCAAACCCAGGCATCCCTTTCTCCAGTGACACTCTCCAGCTCCTCTTGGTGGATCCCAGGCCACACAGGATATATAATCCCTTAAGCAAGTTCTGGGTCTGCCCCGAGGGCCTCCTTCCAGTTGGACGTACCTGGAACACCAGGCACCAAAAAGGGGATGCAACCATGAAGCATCCTAATCAGACGCCCGAACCACCTCAACTGACTCCTTTCGATGTGAAGGAGCAGTGGCACTCACTCTCATTCATCAGCAAACCTGACCTGACGTCAGCTGTTAGCAATATTGCCTTTAATGTCAATATAATGATGCTGGAATTTTCCGAGTATTAACGCCAGCTGTGTTTAAGAGATCAGTCAGTTTCATGTCAGTTTTCACCTCTTAGAATATTTTCCTTTAGATCTGCAGGTTAAAATCCCAGGACACGCAGAAAAAGCCACTGCTGGGTCCATGAGCAAGACCCAAACCTGCTTACCTATGCACTTGGATTGAATTCCGCCTTACTTTCCCAACGAATAAAATGTCAAATGTAAATTAGTATCTGACTGTGACTGGTTACTACAGGAATTTGGGCTTGTAACTGAGAGCTGCAAATCTCTTTGATAACATTTCTATTCTTCTGGGAAGGAGGTATCTGTGTGTGTGTGTGTGTGTGTGTGTGTGTGTGTGTGTGTGTGTGTGTGTGTGTGTGTGTGTGTGTGTATTTTCCTGAATTGTACAAAAAAAATTGAGAAAAGTTAGGATTGAAACATGATGGGAGGTCAGAATGATCCTTCCCCTACAGTAGCGTGTCTTATTGTGGTTTATTCCACAGGTATATTCCAGGTTTTTACACATTGACGATATATTTGGACAACACATATAGACATAGGCACTGCCTACAACTGAGATCACCGTTCACTTTTTCACTTTTTCATTTAATTTCTGTTCTTAAGTAGTTATCGGGTTGCTGTCTTAGCCACAGGGTGGCGTAGTGGCTAGCACATCTATCTCACAGCAAGTAGGTCCTGGGTTTGAGTCTTGGGCTCGGCACCATCTTCTTTGTGTGAACTTTTTTACATGTTTCAAGATTCCTTGCTTGAATGGGTTTCCTCTGGGTACTCTGGTTTCCTCCCACAGTCCAAAGACATACACATTAGGCAAATTGGCTGTTCTTAATTGCCCCTGAGTGTTAGTGTGAATGATTGAAGGTGTGTTGGCCCTGCGATGGCCTGCTTTCACCCAGTGTCGGCTGACATAGGCTCCAGCCTCCCCGCGACCCTAATAAGAGAGAGTGAATATTTCAGCTATGTAGTTGAAGCCATGTTCTCTGGGAAAATCAATAACTTTTTCAGTGCCTATGTCAGTCAATATTGGGTGAAAGTGGGGTAGGCTCGCCAGACCAGCACAGGGCCAACACACACACACACACACACACACACACTCAAAACCATTCACGCTCACATTCACATAAGCACTAACGGGCAAGTTGGAACAGCCAATTAGCATAATGTGCATGTGGGAGAAAACCAGAGATTCCAGAGGAAACCCATGTAAGATTAGGGAGGGCATGCCAACTCCACACAGAAACCCTCGGAATCGAACCCAGGACCTTCCTGCAGTGATGCGGACATGCTAAATACTACACCACCATGCCGCCCTAACGCAGGCTAAATAAATGAAGATGGAGCGTTAGTCATGATGATTCATCCATCGATTATTTACACTGCTTATCCATCAGGGTCGTGTGGGAGCTGGACCCAATCTGAAGCCAAGCTAGAGGTCTTGTGGCCAATCTGTTATCTGCCGCTTGATATTATATAATAAAAAAAGTCAGATGAATACCAAAATGCTCGTTAGTGGATCCATATTGGAGTTTGATCTATGCAAACCTCCCAGATTGTGTTTCCCGGTCCCGTGTTGAGTGCAGCCTACAGCGTTACATAATCAGCCACTTTCACAAGCTTGTCATTGGATGACAGTGTTATGACAGATGATGCAGCCTTGCATTTACAGGAGGGAGAAAGAAAAAAAAGTTCTCCAGTCTTCTTGTCTCATTATAAAAGTCCCTTCCTTTTCTTTTAGAAAAGCTCTTTTTTTTTTAATTTATTGTTATTCCTGCCTGGACGGGTAGCTGCTCTAATTATTCCCCTGGCTGCAGACACCACTGCTGCTAATTAAGCTAAATTAGCAGCACAACTAGAACTGTTGTTCTGGATTCATGCATCACTGTGTGCCCCCCAACTGATTCGCTGAATTGGCTGTTATTGAGGACCATGGTGCATTTTTGGCTCATGGTGACTATGAACGGTACAGTAGGGGTATCCAGGAACAGATCATTAAGCTATTACTGTGGCGGAGTATGCTAGGACCTGTCCAAAATAGAAAAGGTTTTGCGGTGTCATGGTGGCGTAGTGGTTAGCACGTCTGCCTCACAGCAAGACGGCCTGGGTTCGAATCCCGGGCTCGGGGCATTTCTGTGTAGAGTTTGCATGCTGTCCTCGTGCTTCCGTGGGTTTCCTCCAGGAACTCCGGTTTCTGTCCAAAAACATGCACAGTAGGCGAATTGGCTGTTCCAAATCGCCCCTAGGTGTGAATGGTTGTATGCATGTTGGCTTTATGATGGCCTGGCAAGCTGTCCTAGCTGTACCCTGCCTTTGCTCAGAGTCAAATGAGATAGGCTCCATCCTTCCTGCAACCCAATGGTGACGGACACCATCACTGCTGGTGTCCCTGTAAAAAGGTCTGCAGCTGGTTACACCAGGCTCATGGGTTCTAGCATACGCTATTCAAGTGTTACCTTGTTCAGGTCTTCCTAAATATCCTGTCTAGTTACTATAACTGGCAGCACAGTGATGTAGTGGTTAGCAGGTCCACCTCACAGCAAGAAGGTCTTGGTTTTGAGGGCGATTCTGTATGGAGCGTGCATGTTCTCCCTGTGCTTTTGTGGGTTTCCTCTGAGTACTCCAGTTTTCTCCTACAGTCTCCTACAGTAGGCTAATTCCAAATTGCCCCTGGATCTGAGTGTGAATGTGAAATGGTATGTGTGTTTTGGCCCTATAAGGGACTGGCGAGCTGTCCAGGGTGTTGACTCCCTGTGACCCTAGTAGGATTAAGCAGGTCGGAAAATGATCCGGTCCTAAATTTCGGGCAGTTGGTTCACTGTAGCCCGTTGGTTTACCAATAAACAGAAATGAGAAATAAACTGGTTCCTTGGTACAGCTAACAAAAAGCAACCAGGCAGTCTAACTCACTGGTTTAAATGTGTGTGTAGCGTAGCTTTTGTACCCATGTGTGCAGCATGTGTGTGATTTAGGTCAGGGTCACATGGCTAGGTTATTTGACCTGTGGATTAAACTGCCATAAGAGATGGCGGCTGAGCTTTTTAAAAATTTATAAGCGAGCAAATACGCCCAGCAACACGTCCCAAATGAACACATCAATCATAAATAGCATAAAGTCGGCGGCTTTTTTTTTTTTTTTTTTTCATTTCTGCTGCAGCTCCGCGAACCCAGAGGTTTTAGCCTTCTCCGCTACACAAAGGAGGAATTTAGTGTAGAGCGTGGTGGCAGGGTATAAAAGAATGATGGGGATTTGTGGAATGCGTGTAGTCATTTCAGTGTGCGAACGATTTTTTCCACCAGTACTCAAGACCCTTCACATGGTATAACTCGGCTTTTTGGTATTTGGCAGGGACCATACAGAGTTAAGGCTTTACTGTCGGCTTTAATTGCTTAATATTACACTTTGCAGTTTATACAGTAATCCAGAATTTCTCTTTTCATATGGACAGAAAAGCAGCACTGCTCAGTTAGATCAGAGTCAACGTTAGTGCTAACATCAACAAATTTATATACCGTAGTTTAACACCTGCAGTAAAGATTTTTAGATCAAAACATTTTAGGCGAGAGCAGGGTACACGCTAAACAGCTCGCCAGACCATTGCCGGGCCGGCGCACACAACCATTCACACTCACTCTCACACCTAGAGGTGATCTGGAACAGACAATTAGCCTAATGTGCATGTTTTTGGGCTGTGGGATGAAACCAGAGTACTCAGAGGAAACCCATGCAAGCACAGGGAGAACACGCAAACTCCAATCAAACCCAGGCCTTCATGCTAACAGACATGCGTGTCTAGGTGTGAGGCAGACATGCTAACCACTACGCCACCGTTCCGCCATCATCATCATCATTATCATCATCATTATTATTATTAAAATCATTCAATTATTTTATGTATTTTTTTCATTTATTTCATTTATTTATTTATTTTTTGAGAGCCTTTTGGCGGCACGGTGGCGCAGTGGACAGCACATTCGCCTCACAACAAGAAGCTTCTGTGTGGAGTTTGCATGTCCTTCCTAGAAACCCCTCACACGCATAGAGAGAATATATACAATCCCCAAAGAGACACTGTCTCTGAGCCCGGGACTTGAGCCCAGGACCTTTCTGCCGTGAGGTGGATGTGGAAACCCCTATGCCACTGTGCCAGGCTAAAAATGCTGTTGTAGTATGGAAAAGAAAAACACTTGTTTAAACAAAAATCATAAATAAGACACCACACTTTGTCTCATTCCTTATCCTGTTGTCTTGTGTAATGTATGTTTCTGGTAGTCACAACAGTGAAAGAAAGTTTGTGCACCATTTTTATTGCTATACTGTATATATATATATATATATCCAGATCCAATGATCACATGTGGTAATATTTTAAGCACTATCCTTGGAGTGGACACATTGGAGGTTCCCTCCACACATCAAGGCTGAAAGATGAAGGTTCATTTCATCTTTCCAAGTACGGAGGGGGAGAAAACAGATAGGGGTTAAGGGTGAGCGAGGGAACGTGATGTCCTCCATCACAATGCTGCTCTAGAATATCAGTCACACTTACAGAACAAAAAATATATCTTGGATTAGATTTACCATTAAAATGTTTTTTTTTTTTTTTTTTTTTAATATATATATTATTTTACAGTATCTGCCCTCAGACATACTTTAACGTCTGTTACATCATCATGAACCCCTTTAAAACATTCTTTTGGTGAAAACTCAGTGAATCAGCTCCTCAGCAGTTCACTTTCTCATTGTAGGAAATCACCACCACTGGAGGTCCGTCATGACTCAACGTGGCTTGTTTAATACGGCCAGCATTCTCATGAAGGGGTTTCACTTCCGAGGAATTAGATCTGAGGTATAAATAGCACCGTGCCATGTCAAGGCATCATCATGATCAATAGAGCACCTTTGAATTACATTACAGTGCCCTCTTATGGCTAAAGAGTTCAATTCAGCTTTAGGAAGGGGGAAGGGGGGAAGGGGGGAAGGGGATGAGGTTTATTGCGTGCTTTTCATTTGCATTCTTTCATGTGTGATTCTTCACAGCTTCACAGGATTACAAAATTGCTTCTTTACACCTGCAGAGATGTAAAGAAATAGCAGTAAATTAGATCTGTGTGTTTGATAGCAGTGTGCTATTAGAGCCTCTAAATCGTGCATGGAATTGAGGGACCCTAGGCATTACCAGAAAACCAGAAAGCAATTAGATTAGGGGTTTATTTCATTTAGGTATGTATTTATTTATTTATTTATTTTATAAATTTATTAATTTTATTAATAGCTCAACAGGTTTAACTCAAATGCCATATAAACGTTCGCTCAATTAATTTTTTTGGAAATGGGTTCATACTTTCCTCACTCTAAGTTCATGTATAGTACAAGTATTTTATTATTATTATTATTATTATTATTTAGCTTTATTGTAGTTCATAGCATTTACACGTTTTGGCAGAATATCTGAATAAAATACTAAAAAAGGGGGGGGGGGTGTTCCTGCACTGGTGCAAAACCCCGAAATCAATAAATTTTTATAGTCACCCATGAGTGTAAGCCTTCTATCTTTATAGAACCAGTAACAAAGTAGAAAATACTGTGTCATGTTAGTGTACTCTACTTCAGTAGGAAGCAATTGAGGATGCAGTTATAACTCACACAGGAAGCTGTGGACACACACCACCTGTCTAATCAGCCTCATGCCATGGTGAGTGATGGGCACAGAGCATGCCCCCTTCACACCCACGACTTTCATTCATGCACACAAATCAGCACCCTATAATAAAAATTAAAAAAAACACCCCAAAACACTCCTTTCCACCAAACTGAGGTTTATCATACAGGACTATTGAAAATTCAAGGTAGGTAAAAGTTTCCGAAGATGATAAATCCTGCACTTACCTATCCTGGCATGAAAAATGGAGAGTGGGGAGATATTTTCGTTTTTCTCCTGATTTTTTTTTTCCTGTTCCCCTTTTTTCCTCTGTTACTGGGGATAAATATAGGAAGAGTCCAAGGGGCCCAGCATGCTGGGTTTAAGTTGATACATAATGCAGAAGTTCATGAGATAAAAATCCTAGAAGATTCCGAGATCCGCATGTTTCCTTCTTTATTCTTTCCCAAAAAATTTTTTTTTGTTTTTTTCATATAAACCCTGGAGGCTGTGGCACGCATTTGAACATCAGAACATCATCAAGTGGCGTCATCCTCACTTTTCCACATGCAGATGTTTTCCCCCTTTCATCTTGCTTTTCAGCACAAGTCCTGCACGCAAAAGTGAACCAGCATCATCAACTCATCACGTTCAAGCAGCCGAGCATCTCTCATGATGCGAATACCCAAAACGGTGCATTTGCCTGCTGTGCCCTGAGCGCGCACGCACGCGGAAGGTGGAGGGTTTTTTTTTTTTTTTTTTTTTTTTTTTTTTTTTTGCTTACCTCCCCTCCTTTCCTTGCACTGCGCGCTCAGGGGACTCCCGAGTTCACGAAGCCGCAAGCATCAGGTTGCGTTCCTGGAGAACCAGAATGCGCGCGCGCAACCGTGGGAACATCTGTCCGGTCCTTGCCTTTTACCCCACGCTGAGTGCTGGATGAAAAGAGATACGGAGAAAGGAGCTACGAGCGCTCGAGGCTCTCTGAGAGCGAGCAAGAGAGAGAGAGAGAGAGAGAGAGAGAGAGAGAGAGAAAGAGAGAGAGAGATGCGTCTACAGCACTCCACTCAACTCACAGCACTCCACTATTTAAAAGGTTTAAATCTAGAACTCTAAAGGCTTCACTGGTTTCCTCCGTATAAAGCCCTGCAGCAGAGGGTTTCCTCTGTGCAAACTATTCCACGTAGAACCCATTTAGACATCTAGAACCACTTACTATATGCGAAACCACTGGGAACAAAAAAAAGAAAGAAAAAACAGCCAGAGCTCTCTGGATTCTAGTTTCCTGTTCAGCACCATGGACAGGGAGCATCTGCGACTATCAGTTCCATTAAAGGAGGCGTGGTCTAAGTGTAGGTGTATGTCAGGGGTGTCCAAACTTAACCGCAAAGGGCCGGGGGTGGGTGCAGGTTTTCACTTCAACCAACCAGTAGCCACACCTTCCACCTGTGTGAACCACTGATCTCAGAAAGTGACTGGATCGTGTATTCTATTGTTTGCATATGGCAAAACCTGAAGCCAGCCGGGTGCCATCTTGGTGAGACCACTTTAATGTTATCATGTGTAATAAGTTATACTCAGATAACATACAAAAAAGGCGAAGAAAATGGAAATACTTACATCCAAGGTGTACATTTTGTTTAAAAACGTTTTAACAGCTCCATTTTGAGATTCTAAAGCAAGGTGGTCTCACCAAGATGGCTGCCACCTGGCTTGAAATTGAAACACTAATGTGCATTCTAGTCTTTTTTTTCCTTTTTTTTTAATTTTATTTTATTTTTATTTATTTTTTTATTAAATCAGTGATTGAAACAGGTGGAAGGTGTGGCTACTTCTGAGTTGAAAAGAAAACCTGCACGCACACTGGCCCTTTGCGGAAAGTTTTGACACCACTGGTGTAAGTGATGAAGAAGTGCACTATGTGCCTGGAGGGGTAAGTGACGGAGGAGTGGCCTATGTGCCTATAGGTGTAAATAATGGAGGAGTGGTCTATGTGCCCAAAGGCAAGTGATGGAGGAGTGGCATATGTGCCTATAGGTGTAAATAATGGAGAAGTGGTCTCTTTGCAAAAAGGTGTAAGTGATGTAGGAGTGGCCTACGTGCATGAAGGTATAAATGATGGAGGAGTGGCCTATGTGCCTATAGGTGTAATGATGGAGGAGTGGCCTATGTGCATGCAGGTGTAAGTGATGGAGAAGTGGCCTGTGTGCCTATAGGTGTAAATAATGGACAAGTGGCCAACATGCCCGAAGTTGTAAGTGATGCAGGAGTGGTCTATGTGCCCAAAGGTGCAAGTGAAGGAGGAGTGGCCTATGTGCCTGTAGGTGTAAGTGCTGGAGGAGTGGTTTGTGTGCCTATGGGTGTATGTGATGAAGGAGTGGCCTATGTGCATGGAGGTGTAAGTGATGGAGGAGTGGTCTTTGTGCCTATAGGTGTAAATAATGGAGCTGTTTATGAAGGTAGCATGGTCTCCGTATTTGTCAAGCCCAGTGAACAAGGTGTGACCTATGTGTCTACCGATTCCAGAGAAGTAGGTGTGGCTTATTTGTATACCAATTCCAGTAACAGTGTTTTGGCCCATGTGCTTTCAACAGTCAGTCCCACTAAATGTTGTGTGGTGCCTGTGTACTAGTTACCATAAAGGACCAGTGGCCTTAAAGGAGGTGTGGCCTATATGTCAGTCTCAGTAAAGGAGGCCTAATAAAGAAGGTGTGGCCTCAGTTCAGGTCAGTCCCAGTCAAAAAAGGTGGAGTCTCTGACTGGTGAAGGAGGGGCAGCAAGGGTATCTGCCCAGGGCATTTAAGGAAATGTAGCTAATATGTCTACCAGTCTCAGTGAAGGAGGCGTGGCCTTAGCGCAAGCCAATCCCTATGGAGAAAAACTGTCAGTCCAAGAAAAAAGGTGTTGCTTTCATCTGAGCCTGAGACAGTGTTTGAGTGTTAGGCAAAAACTGAGTAAGTCATAGAAGTAGTGTTTTGAGAAAATGATGAAAACAGAAAACAGACTGCTGGAAATTTGTTGAATTAATAGGTGTTAGCAGGACAAAATCTTGGTGAATATGCAACACTCAACAGTGAAGCTGGTGTGACGTAAAACCCTTAAAATCAAGAATCATGCTGCATCATGTTGTATTAGTTCCTATCACAATTCCATTAATTGATCATAAATAAGTTCCACGTTGTGTCGGCTGAAGGAAAACACCCGTGCACCCACAACACGTGGGGAAATTGCCTTCAGATTTGCAGCTTAAGCTGTTTTGGTTCTTATTGCCCTGCTGACTGATTGCACCTTTCAGGAAAGAACACAGCTCAGTCAAAACTTAATCACACTCACACACACTCATTTCCGTCTGGCTTGTCTGAATGTCTGCTCTTTACTCCATAATCTTCCTTCAAGAATGTGACACACTGACAGAGAGACAGGCAAAGAGAGGAGGGGTGGGGGCAGAGAAATCGAGAAAGAGAGAGGGTCAGAGAGAGAGAAAGAGAGAGAGAGAGAGAGAGAGAGAGAGAGAGAGAGAGAGAGAGAGAGTGATGGCAGAAAGAAGGTCTGAGAGAGGGGGGCAGAGAGGGAGAAAGAGAGATAGAGACAGAGGGGGCAGAGAGAGGGAGAGAGAAGGAGAGAGAAAGAGAGACAGAGGGAGACATTGAGACAAAAGTTACAGATAGATTGAGAGACAGAAAGAGATAGAGAGACAGATAACAACAAAGAGAGAGAGAGAAAGAGTGAAAGAGCCGAAGACTGAGGGAGAGAGAAAAAGAGAGCGAGAAGGAGTGACATCAACAGAGGTGGAGAGAGAGAGACAGAGAGAAAGAGAAAAGAGAAAGGGACAGAGAGAGAGAGAGAGAGAGAGAGAGAGAGAGAGAGAGAGAGAGTACGGGGCACAGATAGAGAGAACGAGAAAGAGTGAGGGCAGAGAGGGAGAAGGAGAGAGATAGAGACAGAGGGGGGAGGGAAAAGGAGAGAGAAAGAGACAGAGGGAGACACTGAGACAAAGTGTTACAGAGAGATTGAGAGACAGACCCTGAGAAAGAGACAGAAAGAGATAGAGAGACAGGTAACAACAAAGAGAGAGAGAGAAAGAGTGAAAAAGCCGAAGACTGAGGGAGAGAGAAAAAGAGAGCGAGAAGGAGTGACATCAACAGAGGTGGAGAGAGAGACAAAGAGAAAGAGAAAAGAGAGAGGGACAGACAGAGAGAGAGAGAGAGAGAGAGAGAGAGAGAGAGAGAGAGAGAGAGAAAGAGTGGAGGGAAAGAGAGAGAGAGAGCGAGAGTACAGCAGTGTGACTGCGGCACCACTTTGTGTACGCATACCTTCATCACAGTGACGAAAGTGGAAAAATGATTTGCACCAATTCACTCTCTCATCTGCTACACTCACTCACACACACACACACACACACACACACACACACACACACACACACACCTTTCTGAAAATTTAACAAAAGCTTAAAGAGCAGGTTCCTGAAAGAACAATGGAATGGTGGCGGAATGAAAAATAATCATGTGATTAAAGGGTAATAAACAGAGTAATGTCTACAATTACAATAATGATTTAGTCCAGCTGGGTTGGGAATAGAAGTGTGTATTTGCATATCTTCAACTGTTCATTATAAACAAAATTCCGTTTTTTTTATAGGCTCCAGCCTCCCCATGACTCTGGTAGGATTAAGCGACTCAGCAAATGAGTGAGTGAGTGGAAGGAGACTCCAGTGTCAGCACCTGATGTTTTTCGACACTGATTGGGTGTCTCTGCATTGACAGTGGCTAAGAAATCACTGCTATAATGTAAGTCACAACAGAAGCTAACTTGTTTCGTGGATGGTAAGCCAGACAGTAAAATCCCTAGTGTTGAATTACCCCTAGAGTGTTGATTAGCACTTACAGAGACCTACTGAGCTCAGATGATCTCTGAAAGCGTTCATTCAACACTGGGGAATTTACTGTGTGTATAGCTTTCGATGTAAAGTAATCAGTAGAAGTGTAGTGCTGTTCTTTGTAAGCACGGGCAAGCTGTTGTGGCATACGAGTCTACGAAACACTTCTGGCGATGCTGTTATTAGATGATAATCATCAACAAGATGGTGCGATGTGACTCCTATAGCAAGACACCCCAAAGCATAACTCATTATATTTTACAAGGGGACTACAGGGAGTATCCTGAGGAAGTGTATTATGTCTGAGACTAACTGGGACACAAGACTGTACAGGAAATAGTGAGAACTTAAATCACAAAATATGATTAATATCAGAATCTTTTTCCTTTGTTGAAGATCCTGACCATGAATGCTGTATCCTCCATGCTTTGTGGGTTTATTGGTGACTGCATCCATCCCTGTCATCCCCCAGCCATCTGGCAGATGGTGCTGGAACATCCCAGCCACTCCTGCCACATTCTAGAGCAGCTTTTTCCCCAAGGCAGTCAGGGCTCCTTGTCACCCGGCTGCCCCCAGCCCCAAATCAACTGAACTTGTCTGAACTGAGCTGTGCATACGCCTCTTTAATCTAGAACTTTGTGCTCTCTACTGTCATGTATCGCACTTGAGATCTCAGCATATGTGGGTGTGTTATTTCTCTTCATCTCTTACTAAGACTAGCAGTTCCCTCAAGAGGAGTCATCGTGAGTGTAAAAAGTCCTGGACCAGCCAGAAATAGCCATGTCTAGACCGTCCAATGAGAGATATCCTTATATCAGGTGTCAACTTTTGTAGTTTAATTCTGAGTAGAATAGATTGGAGTGGTGATGCTTTGGTTCAGGGTTCCAGGTTCAGGGTTCCGGGTTTAAATTCAGTTCAATTGAATTTTGTAATTTTTGTACAATTGACATTGTCGCAAAGTAGCTTAACATAGTGTAAAAAAAAAAAAAATTCAAGAATTTAAACATTTCTTCCACAAACCCTACATGTCCCTAATGAGCAAGCAAGGAAAAACTCCCTCAGCTTACATGAGCAAGAAACCTTGAGAGGAACCTGACTCAAAAGGGAAACTCATCCTCACTTGGGTGAAACCAGGTAAAAATACAAACCATGTAGGAGAAACTTTACTATATCACCAGCAGTGAAAAGTCTCAGAGTGCACATCTAGGTCCATATGGGGCTTCCAAGATGAGAACTTCGGCTGGGAGCAGCACACCTGGACAAACCACAGGACTCAGACAGCAGAAGGATCAGGAGGATCAAGATCACCAGCATCCCAGAAGAAGCATGTGTACCTCAGCAAAAACACAGAAAGAGAAAGGGAGAGGTTGTTCGGTATGCTCATAACAGGGTAATGGTAAAAGAAGAGTTTATCTCATGCATACCTCGGGCATTTCTGTCCCTGAGGTTGAATGTTCTCCCAGTGGTTTCCTCCCACAGTTCAAGGAAAGTAGGATGAGGTCAACTGGCTACTCAAAAATGCCAATAGGTGTGAATGTGACTGTGAATGGTTGTTAGTTTCGGTTATGCTAAGGTCTCACATGGCCATTGGATAGGTGTTAATGTGCAGGTGGGAAGAGTATTCGGGACCCAGTGACTTAGCTCAATTCCGAAAAGAATTATGGATACACGGAGGCGAGGCAAGGAAATAGAGGCAAGTTCTGGTGTATGCATCCGCAGCCAGTGGCATGAGTATGGAAGAAGACAATCATTGCTGTATATGAGGGAAGATACTCAGGAAATCGATGGACAGGGATAGTCCCACTCTCTTGGCATCTGAAGTTTGGGTCCAGTGGTATGAAAAGTCGTCATGCCTGGAAAAAGTCTTTTGCTGCAGTGGATGGTCGTACATCTTGCACACCTAGGTGTGCCCTCCGCTTTCCACAAAGCATTGCAGAATCACCTACTTGGCCGTTGGAACATATTTGGGTTCTCTTCCGCCCAGTCTGCCGAAACTGACTAACTGAGTGGCCGTTGACTGGCATGCAGCTCATCCGGCCAGTGGTTCAATGTATTGACACCACCCCCCTCACATGGCTTAGTCCACCTGCTGAAGCAGTGTACCAGGTTGTGGTGCTTTGAGCCAACACGTGATAGACCAAGGGATGGTTGAAGACCAGTGACATCTGTCTACCCTAAAAGCTAGGGCACAGCAGCCAGGTGCCAAGGGTACTACTTCTAACCAGAGCCCCTTATACCCCACTGAAGATTACCAGATATTAAAAAGTTGGTCTAATCAAAATTAATTTCGATTGCAACCGTTTTAGTCAAACAGAACAACCACACAAGACAGAATCTCATCTATGCAGATTATTTATGGGTCTTCTTCAGTGTCAGTCTGGGATTTCATCACAAAACCTTTCGGGCCTAAGGCAGCACAATCCTATCACCATTCTTAGTATTATTAATATTCATCATCCTTTTTTTGTGCGTCTGAGCTTCAAATGCAGACAAAATGCTAATGATAACCATGATTAATGTTTTCTACTCATGGTTATTATTGCCGTTCCAGTTTAAATATTTGTTTCGACCAAAATTTGGCAGGACAGTTGTCAAAATTAACACGTGTAATTTGTCAAGAAGGCCTGAGTTTATAGGCAAGCTGTAAAAAACCCTGCAGCGATGCATTAAGATCATGTCATCTCTTCAAAAGGGCTTTCCAATATTTTCAGACTGGTTTCAGGAGAGGAGAAGAGAACGAATAACACAGATTGCTGAGCAAGAATGGCGAGACTGTCAAGGTCCTACTACAAAAACTACTCCCAAAGGAGGTTAACGCAATTTCAGTGACAAAGGTCACAGGGAGGCTAAAGCCCATCTCAGCTGACTCTTTGCAAAGTGGGGTACACATCGAACAACTCGCCAGTCCATCACAGTGCAGCACACATATACACTACCATTCACACTCACATCTAGGGGGCACTCTGGAACAGCCAATCAACTTAATGGGCATGTCTTTGGACTGTGCAAGGAAACCAGAGTACCCAGAGGAACCCCACACAGTAACACCCTCACCAAGCCCAGGACTCGAACCCAAGACCTTCTTTCTGTGGGGCAGACGTCCTAACTACTACGCTACTGTGCCGCTTATAGACTCTTATAATACAGCGCTATTGAATTCTTGATTCTGATTGGTCAGATGTTGTTAATTCATTTTCTATATGAGCAACTTTAATTGTTTTAGTTGATAAGCAAGTCACAGGTTTGGATTGAGACTAATTTATCTAAGGATTAAAAGCAGCCTACTAGTAAAGAACTTGAAGAATATTATCTAGCAGATAAAATGTAGCAATATACTATACCAACAAACCAAAACTGCTAATATACCAACAAACGTAAACATTTAAAGAACAACTTTCATATCCTCTCTCTCTCTCTCTCTCTCTCTCTCTCTCTCTCTCTCTCTCTCTCTCTTTAAATTTCTTTCTCTCTCACTCTCTGTCTCTCTATTTCTCTGTAAATCTCTCTCTCTCTCTCTCTCGCTCACTCTCTGTCTCTCTATTTCTCTCTTTCTGTAGATCGTTCTCTCTCTCTCTCTCTCTCTCTCTCTCTCTCTCTCTCTCCAACTCTGTAAATCTCTGACTGTCTCTCTCTCTCTCTC
>JAQMYF010000021.1:3236123-3249554 GCA_030014195.1 Neosilurus mollespiculum | reverse complement strand
TTTGCTAATCCGATCCAGAAAACATTTTGCTAATCCGATCCAGAAAACTTTTTGCTAATCCGATCCAGAAAACTTTTTGCTAATCCGATCCAGAAAGCTTTTTGCTAATCCGATCCAGAAAACTTTTTGCTAATCCGATCCAGAAAACTTTTTGCTAATTCGATCCAGAAAGCTTTTTGCTAATCCGATCCAGAAAACTTTTTGCTAATCCGATCCAGAAAAAGTAGCAGTAGTGTGAAAATTAGTAATGCTAATGTTGCTAATAAAAAAATAGCATCTAGTTCAATATAGAGGTGTTAATGTGGTTTAGAACGTACACTCATTCACTCATTTGCAGAACTACTTAATCCCTTTAGGGTTACAGGGGGGCTGGAGCCTATCTCACCCAACACTGGGCAAAATTAGGGTACACCCTGAACAGCTCACCAAACCATCGTAGGGCCAACATACACACAACCATTCACACTACACCTATGGGCAATTTGAAACAGCGAATTAGCTTAATGGGCATATCTTTCCTGGTATGCAGGGCTAAGTACTTACCAAAGGTGGTCCGAAAAATTAAAACCAGTGAACTAGCCGGGGTGTCATGGGTGCCCAAGCCTCACTGATGAATGTAGGGAGTGAAGGCTAGTACGTCGGGTCCGATTTGCCCAACAAGAGTTGAGAAAAACATATTTTTCTTGGAACATGGTAAGAAACGGATTTGTATGCAGTGGGGGGCTTAGTGGTTAAGACTCTTGCTTACTGAGCCGAAGGTTGGGGGTTCAAGCCCCAGTACTACCAAGCTGCCACTGTTGGGTCATTGAGTAAGGCCCTCAACGCTCAGTTGTGTAAAGATGATAAATGCAAGTTGCTCTGGATAACGGTGTAAATGTTATGCCAAATAGTTCCAGGTTTTTAGGGGCTTGACATCAACCATCGTATGATGTATGATACCTAGCTGTCTTTTTGAAATTGTACAGATATTTCCGGATATCAAGATAGCCGTGTGGTCTCAACCATTCTATGGAGCTTGTAGTCTACTTTGGAGGCAGCTGTGGCCTAGTAGTTAGAGAAGCGGGTTTGGGACATGAAGGTTGGTGGTTCGATTCCCGAACCAGCAGGGAAAATTTGTGGAGGCAGGGGGGGTGAGCTGCACCTTCCCTTCCTCCACATTCATGGCTGAAGTGCCCTTAAACAAGGCACCTTACCCCCAACCTTCCAGTGTGTGGCAGCCCACTGCTCCACGTTTGTGTGTTTACTGTTTACGTGTGTGTTCACTTTGGATGGGTTAAATACAGAGGCAATCATTTGTAATTATTACAGTAAATAAAATGTAAAAAATAATAAGACTGGAGCCTATTTCTGCTGCTGTACTTTCAGGAAATATTCACAAAAGCAAGTTGTAAAGAGCAAAACAATGGCATGCATCTCTAATGAGCTCTCTCTCTCTCTCTCTCTTTCTTTCTTCAGAATCCACGAGCTCTCTCCATCATGGAGGCAGTCGGCAAGTTTGACTTTACCGCCACAGCTGATGATGAGCTCAGCTTTAATAAAGGAGATCTAATTAAGGCAAGGTCTTAATAAAACAAACATCTACTAAATCTAAAAAATGAATTTTTTTACCCAGTACAGTCTATATGCTTTATACCTGCTGTTTATTTTCATTCACTTTTCATTCATTTGCCAAACTGCTTTGTCCTGCTATGGTCACAGGAAGGCTGGAGCCTTTCCTGGACAACTCTGGGTGAAGGCAGGGTTCACCATGAACAGTTCACCAGTCGATCTCAAGGCCAACACACACACTTATTCTCATACCTAGGGGCAATTTGGACCAGCCAGATAGCCTAATGTTCATGGCTTTTAACTGTGGGAGGAAACCGGAGTACCCGGAGGAAACCCATTTAAGCATTCAAGCCCACAGGAAAACACCATTGTACAGCCCAGGACATGAACCCAGGATGCTGTGAGGCAGACATGGTAACCACTGCGCCACAATGCCATCCTTGTTTTTGTATCAGCGATGCTTTTATGCGATTACAATTAAAACTTGATGTATTTACTTTCCCTAGAATGAGCAACTCAGAATTGTGGACTAATTGGGGTCAGAAGTGCAGTAAAATTTACCATAAAACCCTCACTGAACTCTCCGTTTCATCTGAAATGACTTCAGTGTGTGTGTGTGTGTGTGTGTGTGTGTGTGTGTGTGTGTGTGTGTGTGTTAGCTACACTTGGTAATTAGCATGTATGATGCATTACTCTACAGATATTGGGCACTAAGGATAACTGGTACAGAGCCGAAAAGCATGGTCAGCAGGGCTTCGTTCCAAGAAACTACATTAACCTCGACGTCCCCAGGTTATTAAGATGGCTTTTTGGGGGAGGAATGATGTTGAGATTGAAGGGAGTGGGGTTGCATTTTGCTTTATCTAAAGTGATTTACTTCTGACTTGAAGAATAGCGGAAAGAAAACACCTGCATGTATACATATGTAAATTGAAAACATTTCCACAGACAGATATAGAGTTTTTACTCCAAGTCCACTTTACAGATACAGCTCCAGAAGTAATGACACACTGTCACAATGTTTGTATTTTTGTCTCTGTAAACCACTGCAATGGATTTAATATGAAGCAGTCATGAGGAATGATTCGTGAAAGGTTCGAATCCAGGTTATTGCTGCAGCCATCCGCGACCAGGAGTCCATAGGAGCTAACTGGCTGAGCTCTCAATAGAGGGAGGAATGGTATACGCTCCCCTGTCACTCACAGCGATCACCAGCCAATCCATGGGCGTCTGTGAGCTCATTCGTGCAAAAGGAGCGGATAGTGCTTTCCCTTCTTCAGTTTGTAAAGTGGTGGGTGGGAGGGGGGCATGTGCATGCTTACGCCCCGCCCTGGTTGGTGGTGGTCGTGATAGCTAATACTTGGTGGGTGGGAATTGGATTCGACTAAAATCAGGGAAGAAAAAACACGGAAAAATAAAAAGAGAGAGAGATAGAGAGAGAGAGAGAGAGAGAGAGAGACAGAGAGAGAGAAGAATATGGAAAAGAAAAGGACATGTGATCTCAGCAAACCACATCATCTGTCAAACATGGTGGACATGCTTAAGTATGGTTGCCAGCGGAAATGTTCGCTGGTGTTTATAGAGAAGAAGCAGGATGTATCCTGAAGTGTATAGAGCTATAATCTCTGCTCAGATTCAGTCAAATGCTGCAAAAGTGATAGTAAGGCACAGCGGAAGCAACCCTAAAGCTTCTTGAGGTTCATTTCATTTTATTTTCATCATTTGGCAGACACTATTATCCAGAGCAACTTACATTGATTATTATTTTTTAATACAAATGAGCAATTTTAGGGGTTAATGGCCTTGTTCAAGGGCCCAACAGTGGCAGCTTGGTAGTACTGGGGACTGAACCCCTGACCTTTGGATCACTAACCCATCAGCAACCACTGATAGGGTTAGCGTGAAGGGTTAGGGTTTGTCTGCTTTATTTCAAATGCATTGTGGCGGTCTACAGAGACAAATGATGAATAGGATTATGAATATCAGTTTTGCTGCCGCTGATATCACTACCTAGAGGACGTTTATTTCTTATATGTTTTCTGAATGAATGCGTTGCTCTTCATTTATGTCATTAATGAATTATGTATCAAACTCTTTGAGATTAAAATAGAACACAAACCACTAGCAGTCACAGCACAGTAATGGTACATCTATGGCATATTTATTATTTCTGGTGTTCTAAGGTCAGGGTTGTTTTTTTCTGAAGCTGGTTTCAGGAGGATATGAGTCGGCGAGCATCTGAGAACGTTCTCATGCCCCAACCTATTGGAGCGTTTCTCGTCCGTGGCAGCCAGAGCTCTCCGGGTAACTTCTCCATCTCTGTCAGGTATTATAATCACAGTCTCTTTCAGTTGTAGAGGGGTAACACCCAAACAAAACAAAGGCATATAAAACAATATATCGAACATACAGAAGTAACTTTTGTTCACCAAAATGTTGTACAAAGGTAGGTTGCGGAGTTGCGAGTCTGAGCAAAGGTGGGGTACACACTAAACAGATTGCTAGTCCATTGCAAGGCCAATATACACACAACCATTCACACTCACACTCAAGGGCAGTTTGGAACCTTATCCTGCATATCTTTGGACTTTGTAAGGAAACTGAAGTACCTGGATGAAACCCACGCAAGCACGTGGTATACATGCAAACTTTACACAGAAACGCACTTGTCGGGCACAGAACTCGAACCCATGACCTTCTTTCTGTGAGGTGGTTGTGCTAGCCACTATATCACCATGCCGACTCTAATTTTATATCATGTCCTATATATTTTTTCAGGCTATTTATACTAGTAAGAAATTTTAGACGTCAATCATTGCACCTTTAATATTCTTTACACTCAGACAATTATTTTTAATTGGAAATATTTGATGTAGTTCTCCACCTAGACCATGGAGATGCACTTAAAGACTATTCCCTTTAGCAGGTACACACCCAGGTACTGTCAATCCTATTAAAATCCTCTTCTATTCAATCCCCTCCTGCACCTCTTTGAAGTAAATCAAGCAGAAATCCACACACAAAGCCTTTAGACACGGGTTAGCAGTGAAAGATAGACTTAGCCTGGGAAAGTTCTATTGTAAGTAAAATAATCATTTTGTCTTCCTTATTTAAGCAGCTCAGCCAGTTTAACCAGCTTGCTCGTTGTGTTTCCTCTTGTTCACAAAGTTTCACTATTGACGCCGCACCAGACTTAATCACTACACAATTAAAGGCTTCATTGGTCATGTTTCTCTTACAGGTTTAAGTAGATTATTCAGGTTCAAGTCAGCTCAAACAACATGAAAGGTTTCTCCAATATAGGAAGCTTTGACTCTGCCATCTTATTTGTTATTACCGCCGAGTGTTATAGCCAGGGCGGCATGGTGGCATAGTGATTAGCATGTCTGCCTCACAGCAAGAAGGTCCTGGGTTCGAGTCCTGGGCTTAGGTATTTCTGTGTGGATGTTCTCCTTAGGCGCGTGTAGGTTTCCTCTAGGCACTCCGGTTTCCTCCCAGAATCCAAAGACTTCCATATTAGGCTAAGTGCCTGTTCCAAATTGCCCCAGGTTTGAGTGTGTATGTGTGTTGGTCCTGTGATGGTCTGGCCTGATGTTCAGGTTGTATCTTGACTTTCGCCATTGTTGGCTGACGTGGGCGCCAGCCAGCCCGCGACACTAGAGGGATTAATCGGGTTGGTAAACGAGTGAGTGTGAAGCAGTGGACATGTGGTGCAAACATTCTGGAGTTCCAGAATGCATTGCAGCACCAGAGCCTCAGCTTGCCTACCTAACGATGTGCAAGATGACCAGTGCAACACATGAAGGTTAAAAACTTTGGATGTTGAGCAGATAGTAGATAGGAGATTAGGAGAAGAGAGAAACTGGACAGAGTATAATACTAAATTGCTCTTCACCTTTAATATTAAAGGTACAGTGTTCGAGATTTTTGCGGTATCATGCGGCATCTAGTGGTAATGTTTCAGATTGCAACCAAGTGAAATTAAATTTCTAGCTTTGAAGCCTGTATGGGTCTGGACTGCTATAGAAACATGGCAGCGCAAGATGGCAGCCTCCATGAGAGTGGACCCGCTCCCCATGCACGTCCCCATTATCCAAAAACCGAGCTTTTGTTTATGTTTATAGATTAATTGAAATGTATTCTTCATTTCTGCTAATAGATCCTCTAAAATGTTACACATGGTACCTTTAAGAAGGTGAAAATAATCCGGCGTGTCAAAAGGACTTTAATATTATAACTATTACTATTGGATGCTGCTGGGTGGATTTGTCCTTCAAATGTTTGTCCTGTTTATCCAGCATTTAGTTCCTTCTGCCTGAGCTGTCAGTAAAACTGAAGTCGTATTCTTGATCTTGTAGGCATGAGACGGACGTGCAGCACTTTAAGGTGCTCCAGGACAGCAGGGGGCAGTATTTTCTGTGGGCTGAGAAATTCAACTCAATTAACAAACTGGTGGAATACTACACATTAAATTCCATCTCCAAGCAGTGCTCTATACGCCTCCTCTCTGAGCAGCGGGTGAGTGCAAGTATTACCTGTAGCTGGGATTTTATTTCCTGTACATGAACAGTAACCTACATTGAGGATAAAACTGGCAGTTTTATTCTGTTAATACCACAGCAATGAAAAAACACTTACGGCTTCATCTCTCGTAGTTTTAAAACACTGACACTGGAGACTCCTTCTAGAAAAATATGAAATATTCTCACGTAATCAACGAAGGCTGTGCGTGTTCTGTTTATATTGATGTCTGGCATGAAAGTTGTTACTATACTCCAGAAGCAATAATGTGATACACAGACTTCACACACAAAATCGGAGGTCCCTATGAGGTTTTTGTGGCTGTTTGTTTCTGTTCATAATGAATTTATTACTCTGTCAGTGTTTTAAATGTTTAGTCACAAACTATAAAAAAAAAATAAAAAATCAGTCGCGGTGTTGGAAAAAATACTTCATGAAATAATTTTTATTTATATAGAGGATATTTGCGTCATGCAGCATAACAAACATTTAGCATTGTAAAGCATAACAGCCAATCAGCACCGCAGTGCCTAAAGGCCAATCAGCATTGCAGTGCTTAACAGCCAATCAGCATCACAGTGCATAACAGCCAATCAGCATCATAAAACATAACATCCAATCAGCATCATAAAGCATAACAGCCAATCAGC
This sequence comes from Neosilurus mollespiculum, assembly GCA_030014195.1. Taxonomy (NCBI): domain Eukaryota; kingdom Metazoa; phylum Chordata; class Actinopteri; order Siluriformes; family Plotosidae; genus Neosilurus; species Neosilurus mollespiculum. Next base: position 3,242,835 of record JAQMYF010000021.1, on the reverse strand, counting down.
ATCACACAATGCATAACAGCCAATCAGCATCACAGTGACTAACAGCCAATCAGCATCATGAAGCATAATAGCCAGTAAGCATTGTGTTACATATGTACACCAGACAGTGTGGTGCTTAAGGTCTGCATGAAGGTCATGCATGCTATTATACAACATTTAAGCATGATGATTTGGGCAGGGGTTTTTAACGTGTTTCACCTTGTGTGTGTGTGTGTGTGTGTGTGTGTGTGTGTGTGTGTGTGTGTGTGTGTGTGTGTGTGTGTGTGTGGACGCTTACAGGACAGAAGATATAAGACAGAAGACGTGCAAAGCAGACCCCTCCCTCGTCCTGCAGATGCTCTTCCACCTCCCCAGGTAAGAATACACACGCACACCCACATTTCTATCCTTGTGAGGACCTTCCATTGGTATAATGATTAATCTATTTTATTAATGCTATGCCTGCACTTAAAGCTGAACATCATCTTAACCTCATTCATGATTTTTTTTTTTTTTTGTTTTGTTTTGTTTTTTTTAAAGGAAAAATAAATAAACAATACATTCCTTGTGGGGACCATACAAATGGCCCACAGGGTCAGTGATTTAAAATTTTACTAACCTTGTGGGGACACCTGGGTCTTATGAGGGTAGATAGCACACACACACACACACACACACACACACACACACACATTTCCATAAGCATGTCTTGTTGATGTAACCATTAAACCGTAGTAACCATTTACCCTAATTTAAAAAATTATGAAATAATGATGTCATATTTTCGAAAATATTAGCCAGAGTACCTGTGTGCTAACCTATCAGGCTAGATCACTTGGTTAATATAAGTTAGCTAATACGATTATGATTTGATAAACCATTTAATCCTACTATGGTCGCAGGGAGGCTGGAGCCTATCTCAGCCGACAAGGGGCAAAGGTGGGGTACAGCCTGCCAGATCATTGTAGGTCCAACACACACACACACACACACACACACACACACACACACACACACACACACCCATTCATACTCACATCAACACCTAGGGGCAATTTGGAACAGCCAATTAGCCTAATGTGCATGTCTTTGGCCTATGTGATTAAACCGGAAAACGAGGAGGAAACCCACACAAGCACAGGGAGTACCTGTTGAAATGCACACAGAAATGCCTTTGCTGAGCCCAGAAATCGAACCCAGTCCCTTCTTGCTGTGAGGTGGATGTGCTAACCACACCATGCTACCCCTAATACGTTCAGTAGAATACATAATTTCCAGAGTATATAAGTGTTTGGGATATGACAAAGCACACTGCAGGCCGGACAACCGTTACTCAGTCTGCGTAGGAACTTGAGGGAATCTATGAGAATTTAAATAAATAAATAAATAATCAGAAAAAAGAGTATTCTTTTTTTCTGCAAGTAAAACAACAAACAATTCGATGTTTTTGTCGATTTGTGTGTGTGTGTGTGTGTGTGTGTGGACACTTCCAGGAGAGAAGACAAAAAATAGAAGATGTGCAGGGCAGACCCCTCCCTCGTCCTGCAGACACTTTTTCGCCCCCTAAGGTAACAACACACACACACACACACACACACACACACACACACATTTCTATTCTTGTGAGGACCTTTCATTAAATTCCAGAATGATTAATCCATCTTATTAACGCTATGCCTGCACTTAAACCTCATATTAACCTCACTCACTCACTCACGCACTCACTTGCCGAACCGCTTAATCCGGTGAGGGTCGCAGCGAGGCTTGTGCCTATCTCAAGCGACACGGAGTGAAGGCTCGCCAGACCATCACAGGACCATCATACACACACAGGCACCCAATTACACTCACATCTGGCATATTAGCCTAATGTGCATGTCTTTGAACTGTGGGAGGAAACCGGAGTACCCAGAGGAAAGCCGCGTAAGTACTGGGAGAACATGCAGACTCATAAACTCAGAGGAATACTCTCACCTAGCCTGGGACTAGAACGCAGGACCTGCTAACCACGATACCACTGTGCCACCCACTATTTCACTATACATATCATAAATATCTGTGCGTCCTGGCGTGCATTATAGAGACGAATAATTTCCCTACAGCATTTTTAACAGTTTGTTGGATAATAAATGATACTAATAATTAATACTATATTTAATTTCTTTTTTTCATTTACAGTTTTATACTTTATTATATTCATGTTTACTCAAACAACACTCGTTTTTTCCCTGCTGTCATCCAGGGCCACTTATACACCCCAGATCCCATGCTGGCTTCTCAGGTATTGTTGCTCTTAAACTTTTTTGACTGCAGATAAAAGATAGCTTGAGTAACATTATCAGGAATAGAAAAAGATGATCCAGTGTGTGTGTGTGTGTGTGTGTGTGTGTGTGTGTGTGTGTGGTCACTCCAGGAGAGAAAACGTCAGAGTGGACCGTCAGATGGTCCACCAGGCCCACCTGCAGATTTTCCTCCACCTCCACAGGTAACAACACACACACACACACACACACACACACACACACACATATGGAGAGTGCTGATTTTGTTGATCCATTAAATTACAAAAAGACATTGTATAAAATTCAAAATTATTGTAATATGTTTTGATTAGCACGCCCGCCTCATAGCAAACAGGTCCTGGGTTCGAGTCCCAGGCTCGTCGAGGGCGTCTCTGTGTGGAGTTTGTATGTTCTCCATGTGCTTGCATGGGTTTTCTCCTACAGTCAAAAGACATGCACACTAGGCTAATTGGCTGTTTCAAATTGCCCCTAAGTAAGCTGTTCAGGGTGTACCCCGCCTTCGCCCAGAGTTGGCTGAAATAGACACCGGCCTCCCCACGACCCTAATAGGATTAAGCGGTTTGGCAAAGGAATGAATGATATATGGTACATCTTATGACAAAAACTGAAATAAATATTACTACACAGCTATACTGGTATGTGTGTGTGTGTGTGTGTGTGTGTGTGTGTGTGTGTGTGTGATGTATGTGCAGCCAACCATGATGCAGGTTAGAGCCCTGTATGACTTCATAGCCGAAGAACAGGACGAGCTGAACTTCAGTGCCGGTGACATTATAGAGGTCGTGGACCAATCAGAATCCTTTTGGTGGAAGGGACAACTACGAGGGCGGACAGGACTTTTCCCCACCAACTACATCAGTCCTTTATAAGTGCATCCAGCCAAATTCACACGTGATTATTTCATATTTCTTTTCATTAATTTATCACACAGGGACTTTCTCCTGTGTTATTTTTTTACTCAGAATTCTTACATTATGCCAGTTGTCCTGCTTTCCAAATAAACAGTTCCATTATTTAAGACTTTCTTATAAACACAGTGTTTCACAGAGCAGCACGGCCGACAACTGTGATTTATTTCTGATGTCACATTAAACCTTTTGTATGACACCCTGCGTCATGACAGCTGATCAAGTCTGGTGGAAATTAATTCATCCTATATTACAATATTAAAAAAACTTAATTACATTCATCACATGATAATTAAAGGTGCATTAGGTAAAATTAGGTTTTATTTATTTATTTTCACAACTCTAATCTTTTAAAATTTTTTCTTCTTTGTACAGGAATTGATTTATTTGTGTTGTTTTTTTTTTTTAAGAAAGAGAAGGGAAAGGAATATAAAAGACTGCTGCACCCAGCAAGACATTCATTAAGCAAATAAACACAGTGAGTCAGAAATATAACGTGATGATGATTCACGGGCAAAGTGATTCTTCCATTTACATTTTTAAACCCATTTATTCATCATCCATTTATTTTTAGGAAAATGAACAAATTGCTATGGAGAAATAATAATAATAATAATAATAAAACAATAAAAACCATTATAATTAATCAATTAATAATAATAATAAGAAGAAGAAATAAATGAATAAATGAAAAACTAAATTTAATAATAATATATAGATAAATAGATCATTAAAATTAATAGTACTACTACTAATAATTATAATAATGTTTATTTATTATTATTGTTACTAATATTGTTGTTATTATTATCATAAATAAAAATAATAATAATAATAACAGCCACAACAACAACAATAATAATAATAGCAAAATAACTGCCATGCGATAGTGTAAATAAATAAATATAATAATAGTATAATAAAATAATTAATTATTTAAATATTTAATAGTAATAATAATAATAATAATAATAATATATTAATTATTACTATTGTTTTGTTTATATATTTTTTTTCTTTTTTTTTATTAAACCAGCCTTAAAGCAGTTAGAACACAATTAATTCAAGGCCTGATTTTTGCTGTCAGGGAAACAGGTTATTACACAGCAGCTATAAACAGTTCCTCCCTCAACAGTCTCTGTGTCTTCTGTCCTTTAAATTTTATTTACAAAATATCAATATACATTTTTTTAAAAAGGAATTTTAACAAGAAACCGTTAAGTGCAGTGTACTCTGTCCTGAGATTAATAACTTACTGACTGTTACAACACACTGTTCCTGGAGATTAAATAAACTTCTCTACATATAAAACTTTACTAAGTTTTTTCTGTTTATTATTAAACTTTTTGGTTTATCAGCAAAGAGCTCCCTGTGATTTAGATGGTCAATCAAATCATGAACAATCACATTTTCTATTAAGTGTATCAATAGAAACATTACATTTATAGCAGAGCACCAGAGCGGAACACTATAGTTATGGACTACAGCTTGGATGGTTGTCTGGTGTCCACATGTGCCCACTACCGGAAATCCAATAATGCTGGCATGCTGCTGAGTTGATGCGGATAGACTGTTATGTATGTCTGACTTCCATGATGACGGGCAGCAAAAATAAAGGCTCATACACCACCGTTCAGACTCGCACCAAAAAAAATCCACACAGTTAACTTAGGTAGACAGACAACCATGTCTATCTCATCCGACTCTGGAAAGAAGGTAGGGTTCACCCTAAACAGCTCACCAGTCCATCACAGGGCCAACAAACACACACACACACACACACACACACACACACACACACACATAACCATTCTCACTCTCTCTACCTAGGGGCAATATAGAACAGCCAGTCACCCAAATGTGGACTGTGGGAGGAAACCAAAGTACCTGGATGAAACCCAGGCAAACACGGAAAGAACAGACATCACACATAAATGCCCTGACTGAGCCCTAGATTCAAACCACTGACCTGCTTGCTGTGAGACGGATGTGAGACCCACTATGCCACCGTGCCGCACCCAGTAAAATACAAGTCAAAGTAAATTTGGAAACCGCCGCTTTTTTAATAGGGCGGCATGGTGGCATAGTGGGTAGCATGTCCGCCTTACAACAAGGTCCTGGGTTCGATTTGCAGGCTCAGGCATTTCATGGTCTCATGGTTTTCCCCATGCTTGCATGGGTTTCATCTGGGTACTCCAGTTTCCTCCGACAGTCCAAAGGCATGTGCAGTAGACTAACTGGCGATTCCAGATTGCCCCTAGATGTGTGTGAGTGTGAATGGTCATGTGTTGAACTGTAACAGCCTGGCGACGTGTTCAGGGTGTACCCCGCCTTCGCCGCGAGTCGACTGAGATAGGCACCGTCCTCCCCACGTCCCCGGTAGGATTAGTGAGCGAGTGAGAATGTTCTTTAGTGTCCCAACATTTTTCTGATACACTATGGTCTACATTCATTCGTTCTGAGCCGCCATCCTAATTCGGGGCGAGGAAAAGCGTGCGCCCATCTCTGCCGACTCTGGGCGAGGGCGGGGTACACCCTGAACAGCTCGCCAAACCATCCCAGGGCAGCCCTGGTCCAAGTGAAGGGATTTCCCAGGATTTGTCGGGAGGTGTGGTGGGTGGCCGCAAAAACCAATCAGCGTGGAACGTTTTGCATATTCATGAAGGCGCGCCTACCTGTGCGCTCACCTTTGGCGCGTGCACAAAGGTGTGCCCCAGTGCAGCACTTCCGTGAGGAGTAGCTGAGGGTTCAAGTGAACCGGATTGTTTCCAGAGGAAGGAAAGGTCTCGTGTGTATGAGACACCGGGAGCAGACATGGCTGATTCCCAGCTGGAGTGCATGGAAGACGGCCAGATTGGCCAGAACATCCCCGAGTCCAGACCGGAGTTTTACTACAGTGAGGTGCACCGCAGGGCGCTCGAGTTACTGCTGAAGGAAGGAGACGATGCGTTCAAGGCGCTCCTGCGCAAAGACAACGCCACGGACTTTTTGTCGGAGCGCGAGATCGAAGTGATCCGCAGTTCGCTTGAAAAGTACAGCACGGACGAGGACGACAAGGCAGCCCGCAGGCATGCAGACGAGCCGAAGTCCTTACGCTCGACCTACTGGCCCGAGCTGTCCGACACCGAACTGCCGCTGCTGGACATCGGCTGGCCAAACATGGGCTTCTTTAAAGGGATGACGCGCGTGTTGGTGTACACGCACCCGCCCAAAGACAACGGGCCGCACATTAAAGAGGTTGTCCGCAGGCTGATCCAAGAGGCACGGAAGGTTAGGAAAGCTCCTCACGCCAAGGAGTGGTTTCATGTGGAAGCCTGAACATGCACAAAGGTCACACAGTGTGTCATGTTCATGAGAACGTGTCTCATAATGAGATGCAATTCTGAGATTGAAAAAAAAAAAGAAGATTCTGTCATAATTATGAGATACAATTAGGATATACCATCATAATTATAAAATACAACTACGATATACCGTCATAATTATGAGATACACTTACGATATACCGTAATAATTATGAGA
>JAQMYF010000021.1:3217460-3233658 GCA_030014195.1 Neosilurus mollespiculum | reverse complement strand
ATATACCGTCATAATTATGAGATACAACTACGATATAATGTTATAATCATGAGATACAATTACGATATACCGTCATAATTATGAGATACAACTATGATATACTGATGTTATTATGAAATACAACTACGATATACCATCATAATTATCAGATACAGTTATGAGATACTCGAATAATTATGAAATTATTAATTATTTATTTATAATTACATAATTTTGAATCACATTGCCCTGCGATGGACCAGCGATGGACCGGCGAGCTGTTCAACGGCAACTTTTTTATAATTATAAGCTACTAAGGTCTTTTGGGTTAGTAATCTATAATTATGACATAGTAAATCATAAATTTGAGACAAATTCTTTCATGCCATGTAGGAAAATGTTGGCAAAGTGTCAGATCAGTTTACAGTCTTTGGCATGCGACCTTTTGTCATCGCTTTGACATGTTGAGATACGTTCTGTCATGTATGTGTTTATGTCACTGAACAGTTCACGTTTTACTTGAAATTCAGACCCACTTAGCTATACCAAATAACATAAAGCCAGTCAGTTGTGACTGATGATGCCCTGCTTAATGATCAACAAGCTTTGAATGGAAAGGGCTTGCACTTCCTTGTTCAGATGAAATCTAGTGTGGAAAGGGCGTGGTTAAATAAGCAGGAATTCCCAGTATTTCACTTGTACATAAGAGAATCTGGTAACCCATCAAGCTACATTTTTACATGACGCCCACGATCAGGCCCTATAAGCATAGGCAACGCCGTTTGTGTTGGCAAAACAATGGTGAACGCAAGCACGTTTTTTTGCCAGGTTTTTTTTAATTTATTTTTTTAATAAAATTACTGGGAATTGTTTTGTTGTACCAAATACTGTCAATAGGAACATCTATCGGGAGCTCGTGATTAGATTTATATAGAATTGTTAATGATTTTAATCCTAACTGTGGTATAAAAAATGTGTTAGCTGTGGTTAATTGTGTCGATAAAGGGAAGGGAATCACCAAGGATCACCCGATACGATATTATCACAATACCCAGATACCTATTCGATTTGTATTGCCATTCTATAAGTATCGTGATTCTATAAAGATCCCGATTTGATATCATAACTTTTTCAGCTTATTAACCACACAGGATGCTACGCTGCCTACAAATATGTGAATAGCTGAGGACTATAGAGGAACTGCAACGTTTCGCCACCACAAATCGGCACACGAAGGAACCATGAGAGCTAATCAGTTGTCCGGCATCTCTACTTAGCTATGATGAAATTGTAATGCCTCATTGTTAACCTATTTCCAAATCAGCATTGCCAGATGTTAGACAGTTATTGTAATGTAAAAATCTGTTTACCCCAGAAAAAAAAAACGTGTTTAAGCCTGTTTTACCTCAAAATATGAAAATATGACGCCTCTAAAATGACCTCAGGGTGGCGTAGTTAGCATGTCCACCTCATAGCAAGAGGTCCTGGGTTTGAGTCCCATGCTTGGTCGTTTCTGTGTGAAGTTTGCATGTTCTTCCACCTGCTTGCATGGGCTTCCACCAGGTGCTCCGGTTTCCTCCTACAGTCAGAAGACATGCACACTAGGCTAATTGGCTGTTTCAAATTGCCCCTAGGTGTGCTTGTATCTTTAGCGTGCAAGAAGTCTAGCAAATCACACTTCTGTTTTTCGGGTAATCACCTCAACTTTACTTCTCAGCTACCTTTTACCGCTAATACCAACATGATAAACAGTGGCTTGTCCCCAGAAAGATATATAGTGTATATACAGTAGTGCGTAGTGAAGATTACACAACACCACTTTTGTTTAAAAGGACTTCTAATAAAAAGTAGTAAAAAATTACTTCTCTTTATTTTTTTTTTTTTTTTGGTGAAAATGTGCTGAACAATGCTATTGTAGGCAACACGAACCAAAAAAATCATTCCACTTCCTTGTATTACTGTACAGAGACAGAAAAGATTTTTTTAAAAACTAGCTAGTACAGCAGTTTGGTCGTCTTTGTTGTAGTCGTAGTCTTGGAGCTGCTTTCCAAGTAAGTGCGTTTGGGCTGGGTGGGCATGTAATGACTTCTCACTTTGTGAGCTTGAGTTCTGGCATGCTTCAGGGTATTTTTTGCTTCCAAGGAAGCAAACAGGTCCGTTCACTAGCCGTGGAAGCTATCATAAAAGTTTTAGTCAGTAGACAGGAATGTCAGTTGTATTTAGATTGAATCGTACCATGTATGATCAACACAGTGAATATAAAAGCACAATAATTTTTAAGGATCCCTCCAAAAAAAATACACTTTTTTGGGGATATTGTCAGGTAAACTGTGATATTTTTGATACCTGTGACAAATGCTAGATCTCTGTAGCGCGGAAGATAATATCAGGATATCATTGTTTGTTTGGGTTGGTCTTTGTTTGTACTGGTAGATCAATTTGAAGATGGAATCCTAAGTCATTCTGAGGGATTTGACTTCATGATGATTCCATGATGGTCCATGAATGCAGAGAAAATATTACCTAGACATCCCCACAACAGATTTCAACCTGTTTAAACAAATTTAATAGAGCTGAAATATAATTAACAAAGGATTGGAAACTTTTTTTTTTGCTGCAGCTAGGACAGGTCCCATGTCTTTGCTGGGGTTTTTTTGTTTTGTTTTGTTTTTTGGTAAGTATCCTTGTTCACACCTTTTAAACCCGCCCGTCAATTTCATTACTTTCACTTTGCTTTCACTGTAAGTAAAACTGATTCAATTAAAAATACAAAAGCAACCCTTGTTTAATTCCCAAAAAATTAGGTGGAATCGAAACTACTGAATCATGTCTTCAAATTAATTAACAGGAAATCCGTGCAACACATCATCATCTTCATCTTCTTCGTATTTCAAAATTATAAAGCATTTACATATCACATACATGACCCAGGTAATTCAGATGTTGTAAGTAACAAACGTGGCAAAGACTTTCATTAGGTATCTTAAAGTCCCAGTCCAGATCTCCTTCAACTTGATTTTGTGGACCTGCATTTGACTTCTTCACAGTTCGATACAAGTTTTATGACTTTTATCAACAATTTTACTGTCAATTCCAAGACTGGGCCTAAACAGGATCGACTTAAGACAAGAGTCAAAGCAAGACCAAGGCAAGATCGAAACCAATTAAAATCAAATCCTATTTGAACACAAAACAATATACAGTATGCGTATTGCGCTGATAACTAGGCGATGTTCTCTTTATGAAAGAGTATGAAAGAAAGAAACTTTGCATGTAAAAAGAAAAGAAAAACATTTTTTAAAATCTTGGTCAAGATCAAGAACAAACCTTAAAGTGGTATTAAATCCAAAATTAATAAAAGCTTGTTTGCATAGTTTATATTTGTTCCTGTCAAAATGTGCTATGAACCCATTTTTTGTGGGAAAAATAAAATCGAGTAATAACTGCACACAAGTGAACTGCAAAATAGTGGGAAGTTCCAAATGAAGAAGAAACAGACATACTGTACTATTTACTGTACACAGCAGTCTTTGCATTAATTTGTATACAATCAGACACTTGTCTGATGTATGTAAATGTAGTATATCTGTATATCTGATTCGTTAGTTTAATATATACAGTATGTATACTCTTATTCTTGCTGATCTTTCCTTATAAGGACTGTCATTCTCATGATTTTCACGCACTCACGAGAGTGAAACAGATTGCAAATGGCGGCCTTTTCAAACATGCTAATGCAAACTACTAAACAGATTTTAGCAGATTACGGAAACGTAAGTAAAAACCACCTGATAATGAAAATCGAGATTTTTTTTTTTTGTGTGTTTGTGTGGCCGGAGAATTTGGAAGGCTTTTTACTTTATTTTAAGAATCCAAAGCTCTATACTGGGACAAGTCCAAACATAAATGGCAGTAAATAAAACTTGTTCACTTCCAAGAAATAAGATGCGTTTAAAACTACCGAATTGTGTCTTAAAAATAATTTACAGAAAATAGACGCCACCTTAGTCAAACAAGAAATCTTTTAATAATTTATCCCAATGGCAAATTACAGATGAACTCAAAAATATCATATCATATCCACACAAAATGGACACTTTGCTTTTATCTAATGCAGGTATGCTCATTTGTGGTGCAATGATTATATAACTATTGGCATAACTAATAAACATGATTATAAACATGACTGCAAATCATTAAACATGACTATAAAACAGATCAAAAGTATGATGTAATTCTACAAAGTATAAACGTTTCCGTGCTGTAAGCAGAATAAAACCTTTTACTGTGAGACATGCCAATATTAGAACTTAGGTTTTGGCCACGTCACACAACTCGTCGTTAATGAATTCCTGACTTAACTGCAGCCTTGTCATGGTTTTGCTTTCGTTTGAACTGGCCATAGGGTACTTTTTTTATAGCAGTGTGTTCAACGCCAGACCTTAACTGCAGCCTTGTCATAGTTTTGTTTTCGTTTGAACTGTGTCCAATGCTAGAACTTGAAGACACTGTCATTTAAAAAAAAAAGAAGAAGAAAAAAAAAAACATGAACATTTTGCATGCCTTTCTGGTAACTGGAAAAAGTTTTTTGGAATAATATACCCAAATAGCAGGAAACACCAAACCCTGGACTTGATGAATATAAATAGCGAGACGCAATCCATGATATCATCTGAGAAAGATGAAGCCATCAGATCAGCTTTTTCAGATTTTAATCAGACTTTCCTTACTTTCTGTTTGGAAGGTTATGAATAGTTTTTACTGTAAGCGTGGGCTTGATTGCAATCGTGGGCAAGCGTCAATCTTACTTGTCAATCTGGCATCTAAAATAACTCTGTTAGGGAATGTAAACAACATATAAGGCTCTAGATATCTACAGGTTATCATAATAATAATAATAATAATAATAATAATAATAATAATAATAAAATTCAAGGTGTCAACAGCCTACTTAGCTTATAGCTAACTTTGCAACCAAAAAAAAAAAAAGAAGACATTTACATTTATTTTTATTCTAATGCTAGCGGAGGTGAATGCAAATGATGGTGCTTTTGATTCCAGGAAACATAACATGAAAAAAAAAAAAAAAAAAAAAAAAAAAAAAAACCATGAACCATAAACATAAGCTATGAACACGAATTAGTGAACATAAATACAAAACACACATGACAATAAACAACAAAAGCTTGACAGTGAGACAAAGAGAATCCAATGAGAAAAGTATTCAGACCCTTTAACTAACTAAAATTACTAAGATCACATGATGTAAATGGACTTTAAGCGGCCTAATGGTTAGAGAAGAGGGTTTGGGACCTAAAGGTTGCTGGTTCGATTCCCAAACCAGCAGGAAAAATGGCAGCGGGGGCTTCATGGCTAAAGTCCCCTTCATCCAACTGCTCTCTGGGCACCGCAATGTGTGGCATTGCTCCGAGTGTGTTTGTGCTCACTGTATGTGTGTGAGGGTGTGCTCACTTTGGATGTGTTAAATGCCGAGTCAAAATTTCCCTTATAGGATTAAAACCATACATCAAAAAAAAAAAAGAAAGAAAGAAAGAAAGTAAAAGCAGTTATTGTGCAGTAAAATGACTCCTGCCAGTGTATTACTATACAGTATATGGTGACTGTGGATTAAAACTAGTAAGAATACAGTTTGCATGATCTTCCTGTGCTTGCAAGACTTCAAGCTCCAAACACCCAATCCGAGGACTTGTACCCAGGACCTTTTAGTTGTGAGGCGGATGTGCTAGCACGATGCCACCATGCTGCCCCCTGAATGAATAATAATAACAATAATAATAAGAAGTAGAAGAACAGTGGCTCCATGATTAAGCTATTTGCTCAGTTGAACATCTGGTTGATTTCTGCAGCATGCTCATACAAATGCAGAATAATAAGCACTGCCGCAATGAGATGTGTGATTATAGATATACAAGTTTTGTTTTGTGTTTTTTATTCTTATACCCTCAGCTTTGGTGTGTTTATTATGCCAACATTTGTACAGTTCTGTGGTAGATGAGTCAGGTGTTGCTTAGTACAGGTTTGTATAGCTTTACAGCATACATTTATAGCTATACTCTATTAATGCCACATTTTCTTAATAGCTAAAAATATTTCTAACACATACTTACCTAAATGTGTCTCTTAAATATTCTGTGAAATTTAGGCTTTTTTTGTTGCATACTTGTACCTGTGTCTCTCAGGTTGTCGCTATTGTGATGGACCATCTCACAGATCTTCAGATCCTACAAGATCTTTTGGATGTAGCTTCGAAACGTAGCGTCGCCGTCTATATTATACTGGACGGCCAAGGAGTGCAACAATTCCTCGGCATGTGCAGTAGACTGAAGGTCAGCCCTCAGCATCTTCAGGTGAGCAGGACACACCCACCAGAACATTTGTTAACCCTGAAATTTATTTTACATTGAATTCTTAGTATTAATTATTGTTATCCTTTAAAATTGGCCGCCATGTGTTAAATGCAAGTATTGTATGCAAAATCCTATCCACACCCATGCACCGATTTTCACCCAACTTGGTAGGGACACTGTCCTTCCTGGGTTCCAGAGATGATTTGATTTTGGAATGTCGAGGTCAAAGGTGAAGGTCAGGGCAAGATTGCAAGTCTTGGTGATTGACTGCTAATAACTTTGAAATGAATGCTGGAAGACATGCTGTTGCTACGGAACACTAATACGAATCTGTATATGGACTTTTAAATAAGATAATGAACTGTGACCTTGAATGACCTTTAAAGGTGACAGGCAAGGTCACAGGATTATGAGGTCTTATAACTGTGAAATGATTGCCAGTAGACATGCTGTTACTATGGAGCACCAATAGGAAATCATATATGGACTTTTTTATAAGACACTTACCTTTGACCTTGAGTGACCTTGAGATTTTTTTCATTAATTTGGTTATGTTGACATACTATAGAACACATTGTAAGATTACACAAGAATAATTAAAACCAGTACTTATATAGGACCTATTTGCTACAATAACCATGGTGCGTATTGGAAGTATCTTACAATCTATACATGTCCCTCTCTCAATTTCTGCTACTGGAGACTCTGTTTTACTTCTATAAAGAACACTTTACCATCACATTATTTACATGTATATGGAACATCTTCCATACAAGTCACTGTGAATGAGCTGTTATGATAGAAATGATCTATTGTGATTTGAGCTGCAGTTAGTACGACTGTCAGAGCTCCACCTTTTGACCAGCACCGTGCTTGAAACATTGGTAAAGAAGGTTATCCACCCTATGTTTACAGAATATCCGTACCCGCATGCTGAGAGGTATAGGAATTGACCTGTCCATCGGAAGGATCCCGGGGAGATTGACTGAAAAATACATGATTATAGACGGGGAGAAAGTAATGTTCGGATCCTATAGGTAAGTAAACTGGTTCTGTTGCCACTGAGTCCTTACAAACATCAGTCAGTCCAGCAACCAAAAATATCAATTCAATCCTTATAATCAAACTGAGTTATTCGGCAACGTTTCATGATTTCTAACAGACGGTTATTGTGGAAACTGTAAAATTTCTCCGGATGCTATTTAGGATGTGAATGAATGCATAAAAGTTTATTGCATTGGAATGTAGTGCTGTGTAACTTGAACTGACTGTACTGCTTTAATGCATCGCTACACATTCAGCTTAAATGCACCTTAGTTATTAGGTCACTCACTCTCACTCATCTGCCGAACCTCTTAATCTTACTAAGGTCGTCGGGAGGCTGAGCCCATCTCAGCCGACACTGGGCAAAGTCAGGGTACACCCTGAATAGCTCACCAAACCATTGCAGGGCCAAAACACACACACAGACACACAGACACACACAAAACCATTCACACTCACACGTGGGGCAATCGGGACAGCCAGTTAGCCTAATGTGCATATCTTTGGACTGTGGGAGGGAACCAGACAACCCAGAGGAAACCCACACAAGCACTGGGAGAACATGTGCCAGGACCGTCTTGCTATGAGGCAGACATTCTAACCACTACGCCTCAGTTATCAAGTGCACATCCTATAATGCTGGAATGAAAAACGAACTTGATTGTGTATCCCCTACGTAGCATTTACAGATCAAACCAGTGGCATGGTACCACAAGTTGTCCTGAAATAAAAGCTATGGAGCGTGAACAGCTGTTTCCTAGGTGGAAAAAATCCTTGAAAGAAATCTTTGGCTAATGGCTAATGAGAATTAATAACAATGATGTTGCTTATCCAATATCAGTAATACAGTATTACAGTGTAAATTACTAATAATTAGTTGATGATGTCAATTAAAAAAGTCCTAGAGTGGTGTTACGCATGTTAGTGGTAATGTGGATGAATACATTACCAGGCTGAACACCAACTGCTTTTCCTGGTCTTTTAATCTACTCGGAAACCTACTAATTATTCTTCAAGAGCTGAATGTGGCGTGTTACAGCAACCTTAATTTCAAGAGTCAGAAACAAAGATAGGCTGCTGAGATTGATTGTAACTGCTGTAAAGGAAGTGACTAGCTTGCTGCAAACATTTCATAATCATTAAAACATTGCTGTGGTACTCACTCACTCACTCATTTGCCGAACTGCTTAATCCTATTAGGGTCCTATTAGGAGGCTGGAGCCTATCTCAGCTGACACTGGGTGGAGGAGGGGTACACCCTGAACAGTAAGCCATACCATTGCAGGGCCAACACACACAACCATTCACACTTACATTCATATGTGGGGCAATTTGGAACAGCCATTTAGCCTAATGTGCATGTCTTTGGGCTGTGGGAGGAAACCCGAGTATCCAAATGCCCTCGCCAAGCCCAGGAATCACCAGACCTTCGCAGGGTCAACACACACACCCATTCTCACACACTCACACCTGGGGGAAATTTAGGACAGTAAATTAGCCTAATGCAGGTCTTTGAACTGTGGGAGGAAACTGGAGTACCCAGAGAAAACCCACACAAGCACAGGGAGAACATGCAAACTCTGAGC
This sequence comes from Neosilurus mollespiculum, assembly GCA_030014195.1. Taxonomy (NCBI): domain Eukaryota; kingdom Metazoa; phylum Chordata; class Actinopteri; order Siluriformes; family Plotosidae; genus Neosilurus; species Neosilurus mollespiculum. The sequence continues at coordinate 3,224,681 of JAQMYF010000021.1, read as the reverse complement.
GCAGAGTCCAAGCCGAATCCGGGATTCGAACCCAGGACCTTCTACTACGCCACTCGGTCACTCATTGCTGTGGTATTATACTAGAATTAAAATATTTCAGCATGTGTCTTCTACAGGAAATAAATTAGAGAAATTTTTTTTTTTTACAGAATTAAAACATGTCATGTCATGTCATTTTCTGAACCGCTTAATCCTAATTAGGGTCGCGGGGAGGCTGGCGCCCATCTCAGCCGACTCTGGGCGAGGGCAGAGTGCACCCTGGACAGCTCGCCAGGCCATCGCAGAGAATTAAAACATTTCATTATCAAATACTAAACACAGCTTGATGTTTTTTTCTCTCTTGTGTTGTCCAGCTTTTCATGGAGTTCATCACGTATGGACAGAAACATGATCACCATCATGTCTGGACAGATTGTTGAGTTCTTCGACCGGGACTTTAGGGAGCTTTATGCCATGTCGCGTGAGCTCAACCTCTTCAAGGAGTTCAGTATCAGTCAACGTAATGCAGCTCCATCAGTACGGGCTACTGTGGCAGCAAGGCCGACGCAACCTGCTACGTCACGCTTTCAAGTCAGTCTAGGAGACAAGGGGACTCTAAAAATACCTGCCCATAAATACCACAACCCCAAATACCTGTTAGCATTAGGTGGCTTTCCTGAAGAAAACAGCCCGCAGCATTTAATCGATAAAATGAAGGAATCTATAGAACAGTTTCCAGCTGAGGGTGCTCCAGTAGAAGTGGACAGTGAGATGCGTGAGGAATCGCTGGCAACACCTTCGTCTGTGAAGAGCAAACAAAGTACTAATTTGTTATGTGTACCTGCAAAGAAGAAAAGATTCTCTTTTCTGAGAAAATCTAAACATAACAGAGCTGGTAAAAATGAGGAAGTGGTGGAGGGAGATACTGGTACGTCCAGGAAGACAAACCTGACACCACCAACCCAAACCATAGAGAACATAACACAGAGCCCTGAGGAACCTACTGCTGAGACACCTCTGTCTGAGAATCCAAAGATTAAAAAGAAGAAGAAGAAGGAAAAGAATGTTTCTCCACAAAGTGAAGATCAGGGTATGTTTAATTATTTATTTATTACTGTATAAGTGTGTTTATGTTAATGCACAGGACATAATTTCAGTCTAAGCTTTGCTGAATTATGATGCTTGGAAACTATTACATTTTCCCATTTAAGGGACATAAATTTTCCAAAACGACCTAAAATTGGCAAAAGATTCAATCGATTGGAGTGATAATTTGGTGTGGGGGGGTCCCTTTAATCCATAGCTAGTAGATCAAACATGCCATGCCATGACTTTGCTTCTTTGGGTTTCGACTAACGTTGCCAATTGCTGGGTCACCTCCAAAAAAAAAATAAAAATAAAATGTGTGCCAAAAATTTTATACATAAAGTGGTTAATACAGTAAAACTATATACTGTGATAGGTGATAGCTGCTTGTGTGGAGTGATTATAAATAGAATTTGATCCATTTTTATAGAAAATAAAGTTGTACAAGTCTGAAACCACCCACACCCACTCTGTTTTAGCATGATGCTAAATGTCCCTTAGCCTCGTAGCTTTAAAATGTGTAGCATACCTAAAGAATAATTCACTAAACATGTCACAGCTGACCAGATATATTTGAGCAAAAGAGAAAAAAGGTTTTTGGCTGATTGTTTCTGTCTAACTGCCTTTGTTACTGAAACACTACTAGCAATGTTTATATAGTTCTTTTGTACAGATTAAAACCTCACTATTACTTTTAATTTTTTCAGGTTCAGAAAGCCATAAAAAAAGAAAGGACTGTGTCATCTCTTGAAGACTTGAACAAATACACTAAAACAAGAAAAGAAATCCACGTTTATCTCCAATTCAAAATTAGGCTAATCAGCCTGGGATCAGCCCCATGTTCCCCACTTCCTATGTTCCCCAATCCCTGTGTTCCCCAGTCCTCTCTTTCCCAATACCTATGTTCTCCAGGCCCTTTGGGTTAAGGTTCAGGGTTCAGGGTTTAGGGTTTGGGATAGGGTTAGGGTTAAGGTTAGGGAACATAGGCACTGGGGAACACAGACATGGACCCATCAGCCTAAACATTGCTAATATTTGCTAGTGTCATTCCACAGACCAATTTAACACATTAAGTTCACCAAAAATCTTTGTTGTAAATACATTCCCAAATCTCATTTATAGGTAAAATAGAAAACAGGATTTGTATGTGATATACAGATAGATTTTATAGATTTTATTATATTATCCTCACAACCTGTGCTAGAAAGTGAAACAACCCCAGGTTATGATAGTGATGCTAATGGTCCAAGGGGGCTGCCCATATAAGATAGTATTTAGCTATACATATACTGTACTGTGATGCCTAAGGGCTGAAAATAATTTGATAATTGATCAGGAATTCTGGATTACTGTGCAGAAAATTTTATGATTGAACCTTTTATCACAAGTTTGTCATAGACACAAAACTATTAGCATTACACAGAGAAACATAGTCTTGAAAAAACAGAACTGATGGTGTTACTTTTTGTATCAAATAATATTCTCGACATTTGTTAATTCCCACCCAGTAGCTAGCTTTGCTCTATCAAACAAATATTAGCTATTAACCAGAAAAGTTAATGGCTAACAAGTGCTTTAAAAAGCTAGCAACATAAAGTGTTTTGAAATACTGCTCATACTACAATACAAGGCCAGTGAACACATTCGGATCAACTGAAGACACCCATTATTTGTAAATCTTGTTTTCAGTTGGGTACCACTGCTAAGACAAGTGGTTCTACTACATGACCATACTGGCCAAGCAAATATGCCCACAATGGTCCTTTATAGAGAAGCTGTTATGTGTGTTATTGTGGGCGTAGGCTAACCCAAAGTGAAGGTTTTCTGTGGGCAGTTCACTCATATCCTCTGCGGGGCCACTGCGGGCTAGCCCACATCAAGTCAGTGCAGATTTCAACATCTGCGCAACATTTGCCCAGTGTGGGTAGTATAAATTAGGACAATGTCACATAAAAGTATGAGCCCGATGAGGGTCAGTGTGAACTACCTCTTCAGTCTGACATGTTTGTTATGGTGTAAACAGTAAATAGAAATGTTTTAACTGATGTTAGCTAGACAGTGCCTTTTGCCAAAAGCCTTTTGGTAATTTTTACCAAGTATAAAAAGTTACTGACACTGCCTTCATTGATTGGCTACATAGATCTACAGTCTGGGCTGGAAAGAAATTAGCCCCAGCTAATACCATTGTATGTATTTTTATTTGTTGGTGCTATTGTTGTTATTTCCAAAAAAGCTTGAAATAATCCACTTAAAGCTATTTACAATAAAGAGGAAATAGATTTCTGTCCACTGGTTGCTAGATTAGCACCAAAGCTACAGTGTGAAAGAAAAAAGCATATATAGCACACCAGTCATATCTTTAAGTGATTTTAGTATAGACTACACAAGAACAGTGCAACCTGATTGGTTCGCTGTCTCAGGACAGTTTACAATTATGCACCATAGGCAAGGAGGATCTCTCTGAGAATTCCCTGAGAAGAAACATTATAGGAACTATTCACTTCAGCAACATGTATCGAGGCTGAGGTGCATAATTGTTTTGGTATATACCACATGGGAACATAAGCAAAAATAAATAAATAAATAAATAAATAAATAAATAAATAAAATTGAGATGATGGTTGCAGATCCCAGGGCAGTCATGATACCTCTTTAAACCCTTTTCAGTCTTTTAGTAGTACTATGTAGAAAAATAATCAATGTCTATAGTTATTATTATTATTATATTATAGTTAATATTGGATCTATAACCATGACAGAGACAGGTCAAATGAGCTGTGTGCTCGGAATTAGCACTACAGAGGTAATTAAGACATTTCGTCATACCCATTCAATGCTTACAAAGCCTACTTGCTACACAGACACATTAGAAAAAAAATTTTATACAGTAATACGGAAAAAAAAAAAAACATTTTAAAGTGTTATAAAGATGAAGCTGCCTGCTTGACTGCCCGTAACAAACTGTCATTGTCTGTGGTATCAAAGTATCCAAGTATCAAGTATCAAACACTCGGAATAATGTTTTTTAATCCGGAGATAGCGGACAAGTCAGATCACACCGTTCCTGTATAGTACATTCTAATAGACATTATTATTAATTTAAGAAAATGTATTGTCTCTGATTGGAGGAAAGCCATCAAATAATTCTTGATATTGCATCACCGCCTTGGGATAACCATATTATTGCATGGTTGCCCTCAGATAAGTTTATTATTACATGACTGGCACACACAGCATACTAATATCACTGGCTACTCTGAAAATATTTTGAATGAATACTATAACAGTTGTAGAATTTGGCTTTCCTGTGATATGGAGAATAATTCAGTCTCGGAGGGTCTTATCCAACATTGCCTTTGGCCTCGGCTAACAACAACCTCTCGACCGAATAATTCTCTATATCACACTTTTCCTCAATTAATAATTGCTTATTATTCACCTGAAATTCAGGAGAAAGCTTGAATGAGTTAAAAATGTGAAAACAAGCCATAAAATTCTTTTTTTTATTTGCTTTTTTTTTTTTTTTTTTTAATCTTCCCATGTAGTTTACAGTAAACAAACAAACAAAAAAAAATGTTGGATAGTGTTTAACTGTCCCCGAGATGAAACTACTCAACAATATCCACAGAGCCTAATAATTATTATTATTATTAATTAGGCTAATAATTATTATATATTTGAAGCAAAGGAAGAACTGATACGTTCTGATTCTTCTTTCCCCCACAAAATTATATACACATCATTTTTGTTGTTGTTGTTGTTGTTGTTGTTGTTTTTTACTGGTACAGTCTCAGGTACAGTAGACCTTTAGGAGCAGTGTTGTACCAAGTGCACACTTATAGTACTTGTTTCAAAGTATTTAATATAAACTACTGTAGAAACAAATTATATTGAATCTAAAAACTAGGTTTTAAGCGATTGTGTTTGGTCGGATGCTGAAAATCTTGTTACTTCTGTTGAAATATTATTGAGCTGTAATGCCATCTGGTGGTTATTTTGTGTTTGTACACTGTGTGTGTGTGTGTGTGTGTGTGTGTGTGTGTGTGTGTGTGTGTGTGTGTGTGTGTGTGTATATGTGGACTAAAATATATGACATAGTCACTGAACATGAGTTTGTGTGTTACTTCCTCCTGTTAAGTTTACTGGCGTGTGCATATGTGACCGGGTGTGTTGCAACAGTTCAAACCGCAGAAGGGAACGGCAATTCAGGGAAGTGTAAAGGACGCAATCTGCAACAACTCTTTAACAGGAAGCAGAGAAACACAGGAAACAGGCCCTGTGGGGTAAAATAGCACCCTAGCAATACCGTAAATCACATGATCATGCTAGCTGGTGGTTGCTATTAATGAGTGATTAAAAAAAAAAGATATTAGAAAGTTGTCTGGGTTTAAATGAGCCTAAAATGTCTATAGATGTTTGGAAAGGGTGATTCCATGATTGCAATGGCATGACGCCTTTTTAAAAGAGGACAACTGACCCTTCTCAGAACATAATTAGGTTTTTTTTTGGTTTGTTTTTTTTGGAAAACATATTACCGCTTACTGCTAGCTCTGGGTCCAGCAAAAAGGCTGCAAGCTCAAACTTTCTCCTCATCTACATGTCATACACAGAGGCCGGGTGAGGTCCATTACAATGGAAAACCCCTATGAAAATGAAAAATACTGGTTAAAGGAATTAAAAATATTGATATTCTGACAAATATCTTCAATTTCACTTTTAAGTATGGCCTCAGACTTCGCTGCACTCACGTCCAGTAAATGTGTTTGAAGAGAAATGAGACGTCGTCTTCTCTGGAGCGTCAGGTGGAGCGATACGTCCGCTACTCATGACGGTAGCAATTCTGACCTGCTGTGTCAAAGCGTTCTGTTTTTATATATGCTGGAGTGCAGCTCTTCCAGGGAGGCTGCTCTTGTGTAACATCACCCCTTGATGCACAAATAACAGAATTTGGATAGCTGGCAAAGATGGCAGATAAGAAGAACTTCCGGTTCAAACAAGGATCGAGGAGGGAGAAAATGACAAGGGTTTTGAGATGGACCCTTCGAATATGGGGACTTGCTGTGCTTGATACTTGGCAAAGAGGATTCTGGGAAGGTTGACCTGGAAAGTTTAAATCTTATTTTAAATTAAAATTTAATACTATTCAATTTTTATATTATTTAATTATTAAATATTATTATTTATTGCTAATTTTAAAAAATTATAATGATATTTTTATGATTTATTATTATTATCATTATTATTAGTTTTGTGCTATTAAAGGGACTTCACCAATCAGTTACAACATAATGGAAATATAAAGTATGAGAAAGAAATTTTGCTTGCGTGGGTTTCCCCATTGTACTCAGGTTTCCTCACAGAGTCCAAAGACATGCACATTGGGCTAATTGGCTGTTCCAAATTGCCCCTAGGTGTGAATGTGAGTGTGAATGGTTGTCTGTGTGTGTGTGTGTGTGTGTGTGTGTGTGTGTGTGTGTATGTTGGCTTGCAAAGGTATGTTCAGGATGTACCCCGGCTTCACCCAGTGTCAGCAACCCTAGAAGGATTAAGCGGTTCGGCTAATGAGTGAGTGAGATGAGAGATCAGGTCATTAAGACAGTGCAGTGCCTTATATAAACAGCAGAGGGAGCAGTGGCAGGGATGGATAATTAGTCTGAGAAACAGGAACCCCAATCCCAGCAAAAGAGATGATGTCAGTTTATTTCCTGAATTTCTTGTTAATTTTGCTAAAGAAAAGTATTTTAATGTGTTGGATTTTATAAAGCGTTCACAGCACCACCCATATGGATACCGACACAAAGTAGCTTTACAGAAACAAGGATGACTATTATTGATGATATATGTTTTTTGTTTGGTTTTTTCTTCATCCTAGGGATTAAATTGGGCTAGTACTGTTGTTTGGTGTTATTTTAAGGAATAGAACCTTTGTACCTTTGTACCTATGTTAAAAATCTTTATTTGAGATCATTTAGGGCGGCATGCTGGTGCAATGGTTAGCACGTCCTCCTCAAAGCAAGAGAGTCCTGGGTTTGTGTTCCGTGCTCGGTGAGGATGTTTCTTTCTTTTTTTGGGGGGGGGGGGATTTTCCCCCATTTTTCTCCCTAATTTAGTCGTTTCCAATTCCCACCCATCAACTTTTGCCTTCCCTATCACACG
>JAQMYF010000021.1:3180227-3213236 GCA_030014195.1 Neosilurus mollespiculum | reverse complement strand
ACACACACACACACACACACACACACACAGATATATATATATATATATATATATAGATATATATATATATATATATATATATAATTTCTTTGCTTACAGACAAATACAAGCATATTACGCATGCACATTATACAAACACACAACAACATGGTACATATAAATACATTTTAACCTAGATATTCAATACAGGAAGTTGTGTCCTGCAATTGACCCTACACCCTCGTGGCTTAGTCCACTACATAACACTGTACAGCGGCTGTCACCCTTTTTTTTATCTTTAAAAGTAAAAAAAAAATAAATTATAGCCTCGGCATGATGTGCTAAAAAAACATCACTTATAATTAATCAGGCTTGCTTGTGATCTAGATTAGATGCTCTGTAGTAAGAATGAATAAGAAAACTTCTCTCCTGAGGTTTCCACTAGAAGTCAGTAAATGTCCCATACATAGTTGTAGACAAGTTCTAATGTTTAGTTTCATTGCAATGTTGGAAAAATTTTCCATTTATGGTCTAATTTTATTTATAAACTTTGACCTTACATGAATATTGTTCACTAGTCCGCCATCTTTGTTTTTCTTGTTTGCCCCCCAACCAACTTGCAACCTGGTTGGCTGGGAAATTTTAAAGAAGGTGTTAGTGGTGGTTCGGTGGTTAAGGATACTGATCAGAGGGTTGGTGGTTCGAGCCCCAGTACCACCAAGCTGCCCCTGCTGGGCTCTCGAGCAAAGCCCTTAACCCTGAACTGTGTATGAATGAAAGTGAAATGTAAGTTGCTCTGTATAAAATGTCACTGTGACCCAAAAGCTTTTTTTTTTTTTTTTTGGACAACATTCCACCCCACTGGAGGCAGCTAGGAATAGTGTTTAGTTTGTCACTAGTCAAACACTGCTTCTTGATTCTTAATGATATTTCTTTTAACCATTCTATCAATCTTTACAGATATTAAGCTGTCGTAAAACGAGGAGCTTTGTGCCTATTAACGGTTGGGTTACACAACCATTCAGGTTACATATTTAGGACTTTATTTATTTTTTTATTTTTAATAATTAAATAATTTATATCCCATATTATTATACATGTAGTAATATTACAATACATGTAGTTAATATTGGCTCAAAATACTCTAAAATGCCTAAAAACATTCAGATGACGTCCCACTTTAAATATATTTACAGATAAAATCATTCAACAGATTCGAATTTTTCTGCAGATTAGTATAAAAATAACAGTGCTAATACAGTCTAATCAGGGATGGGCGGCCCACCACCCCTAGCCCCCCGACTCGAGAGGGAGCACATGAAACTGATCTCATTGTCAAATAAATGCTAAATAAGACTGACAGGAATTCCACAAAACCCCATCCACACCCTTTTTCTCTGCTCCTTGTCCACTTTTCATGCAGTGGGTGGAGTCGGTGACTCAGCTGGGGGTGAGATTACACTTCAGACATTTAAAAGGTCAGACCTGAGCATAACTAAGGCACAGTGGATTTAAGCGAATTCTGCCCCATGTTTGTAATTTCTGATCAGCACTTATAGCAGTAGGTATATCTGAATTCAGAAAATTAATTGATGTAGTAATCCTCAGTCTACACAAGACTAGTACATGTGTTATGATTTGAATAGCATCTATACCATCACACGTATTTACATTGATTTGTTTCAGAATTGAATTGTAATCCAAAATAACAGACAAATGCGGTCAATATTTGATTACTGAGCCATTAAATGAACTGGTGTTAAGCAGTTACTGAGGAGGCATTAATCTCCACAATGTCCAAAACAGCAATATATATATATATATATATATATTTATAGAAATATATATTTATATTTATATATATATAAACACATTAATAATACTTAGATCTTAACACTGTTTTCTCAGTGCCTTTAAATGACTTCTTTAGACCGTAATCACACAGGCTGAAGGTCTCAAAGTGAACTGGTCATGCATCAAAGAAGGCTTCTGACTGTTCGACAGAAACGGCAGAGACGAAAGGGACTGCTTCTCTTCACTTCCTGTGGTTGGCTATACACAGTGATGTGAGTAATGAGTAAACATTTAGTCATTCTCTTTCTGCTATATGCATCCTGCAATGTTCGTCATGTGCGTCCATATCCCATGATGCTCGGTTGTGGTCAATCCTGTGGTGTTTGCTTGATGACTTTCTTTTTTCTGAGTGAAACCAGGTCATAAAATGGATCCTTTGTGATGCTTGCCCTGTAGGTTTAATAAAAATACATTAGGGTTTTACTTTTATTTTACTCAGTAAAGCCATATAAATGTCAGAATAACAACTTTACGCAGTTGGGCTGGAGCTGAAAAGATGAAGTAGCAGCTCACGCACACACTTATTTGCTGAACCCGGTGCTGGAGCTGGAGCCTAACTCAGCCGACACTGGGCGAAGGCTTAGTACACCCCGGACGGCTTGCCAAACTATCTCAGGGCTAGCACACACACAGTCATTCACACACACTCACACCTAGAGTCAATTTGGAACAACCAGTTAGCTTAATGTGCATGTCTTTGGACTTTGGGAGGAAACTAGAATACCTGAAGGAAACCCACGCGAGCACAAGGAGAACATGCAAACTCCAGGCAGAAACCGAGTTTTCTTTTCACTGCCTTTCACTTGCTGATTTCCACCTTCATTTGTATCAGTCTTGTTAGTTTAATTATCCGTTTAACACATTCATGTTCAGTGTTCCCTTTCATATGGTGTTGTTTTGCTCAGCGAAAGTTTGTCTGCCTACCAGAGTTAGACTGTGTGTTTTTTTTATTCTGTGTGACTGTGAGCGGTGGTGTATGAGCCTCTCTTTTTTTAGTTTCAGTTTCATTGTGAAAAAATCTGGGTTTTTTTTTAATTATTATTATTATATATATTTTTTTATTGCTGGCCATAACCATGCAAGTCAACAATACATAACTGCCAATCAGCATCAACTTGGACACGGGACAACTCTTTGAAATCATGTTCCATGCCTATGAAGCTCCGCTCAGGAGTTCTACAATGAACAAATGAACATCACCCAGTTTCTTAACTAATAACTGTTAACTGTGGGGAATATATTAGCTTGTGTAGTATCTTTTAATAAAGATAAAAACAGTTCTTGGCAAATGGCTTTGACTTTTTACGTATTCAAACCTATTATATAAAACACTTTTTACATAATTATATGCTAAGTATAAGCTAATAGCAAACGCTGTCGTTTTTTTTCTAGAACCTACATGGTCAGCTAAAAGTAGAAAGGATATAACTATTTTTCTAATAATTAATGATAAATTATCAAGAGTAAGCTACATCTATCTCAAAGTAGTCTATAATCTATAAAGAATCGAGCTTTTATAGATATATTAAGAAATGTAAACTTATGAATAGCTTTAAGTCTTTTGGTAAATGTAGTGAACATAGTCTAATTTAAAGCTAGCAGTGGCAATAGGACTGTGTATCAAGGTGGTATGAGACCTGATAGATTCGATCCAGTCGTCTCTTTCCTCGGCTGTGGAAGCACAGATCATGTAGCTCTGATGTTTCCCCTCCACCACCCGACCGTCTGTTTCTGTCTTGCATGCTTTGATTTTCTGTCCCTTACTGTTGGGGTTGTATAGCTCCAGACAGTACTGCAAACATATGCACATACATTTTCATAGTTTCATACTGAAAAAAAATATGCTTGTATTAGGTGCACATAAAGCCATCAATTATGCATTCACGTAGCAGCAGTACAGTTCAGACACTAATACAGGTCTAGACTTTCAGTGTGGTTTGTTGTGTTGACCGAAATGGCTGGTTTAAGAGTTGGCACACAATGACGTTGAGGGAAAAAAACCTATTCTCTGAGCAGAAGTTCCACAGGTTCAAAATTAGATAATACCTTGTTGATGCTTATACTCTACACTCAACTAAATGTCATGTGTAGGCAATTTAAATAACCCCTCTTTACTAACAAGGTGACTGTGGATGGCCAGACCACTTAGCGGTGTTCCACTTGGGTCTAGACTCCCGTGTCCCTCCTATGTCTCACTGTCATGACTTTTTGCCCATGTGCCTCAGGACCTACATATTCTGTGACATCCGAAACAGCAGGAGATGAACTCGGGTTCTACAATCTGAGGCCACATTAAGTACAGAGTTAAAAAAACTGAGAGAGATTGGGAAATAATTGTTTCCCTCCAATATTCAACTGTCCAGAGTAGGTGATTGAAAAATAATCCACTTTACAGAGGCAGAAGTAACTGTGCATCACATTCCAGTTTTTATTTAGAGCCAAATTATTTCATGACTGTCACTGGATATATTGAGTCATTAATGCACGAATGACACTAAATAACATAGTAGTAATGCATCCATACCTCTCCTACAAGGTCTTGTTTTATTTTACCAGACAGTTTAAAGGAGGTCAGTTTTACTTGTAATGCGAAAAGCGGAACTTTCCAGACGTAGAAGAAAGATTAAACTTTGTATATAAACATGGTATATACCATGCATTCATGTATACAAGCAGACACTTGTCTGATGTATGTAAATTTAATGTAGTATTATGTGCAGATGTGCCTAGTTTTATTTTATTCAGAGATTTACTTGTTTATATCTGATCTGTTAGTTTAATATCCATATACTGTTATTTTTGCCGTTATCTTGTCTTATATGAACTGATGCATCCATGTCCAAATTCTTGCAATTTCCTTTTCAAACAATCTAATACAAGCTATCGATTTTAGATTAATGATTAATGACTTCGAAATTGTACATAAAAACCACCTTCATACGTACATGTTTTCAGTGTAACAGGAAAGCTTGGAAGGCTTTCCTTTCATTTTGATTTAAGTCACTATTAATAGAAAGTTGTTGAGTTTTTTTATCCTGTGTTGCTATCATAGTAGAGGTAAAAAGTATGTGGCATACACAATCATTCACATAATCATTTACAGGTTTTAAAATTTTTTCACAAACCACAAGCATCTCTAGTTTCTTGAACTTACAGTCTTCACTTCAATTTTTTACTGATTAATCATCAATGAATCTGAAATGTTGTCTGTACTGCAAAACATGAATGCATAAATGCCTGGAAGATACTGTATGTGCTTTTAAATAGCCTTTGCACTCACCGGTTTGCGTGGAACGTTGACTTCTCTGACACAGAGGTTCTCTAGCGGAATGATCCCCCTCGGTTCTTTGTCCTATAAGTCAAACAGTCAATGAAGATTATCATGCTGATGAAGATTACAGCTCATATTGTACAACAGTGCATTATAGAAATGAATGATTTCTCACTGTGGTGTATTCGAAGTAGTAGAGACAATTATCAGTCAAGATAAACCATCTCCTTTTCCATGTTTTCACTCGTCCCCCTGCAGCCCAAGCACAGCCACATGTACAGTATGTTAGGTATGTACAACTCGACTGTACAGTATATAACAATGAAGTCAGAAATAAACTATCTGTTATAGAAAAATTAACAACAATTCGGTGATGTGATGTAGTCTATTTCTAAGCAGAGCCTTAACGTAAAGAACGCCTTATATTTCAATAACAGTTTAACACCTTGTATGTTATACCAAATATATGGGGTATAAAGCTAACGCTTGGTGACTCTATTAGTAAGGAATTCTTGGTGAGATTGTACAGGGTACGTTGCCAGGTCTTTTCCAAATGCTACCGTTTACCCAGGCTTGGGACTGGTGTGCACCCATCTCACTACAGTTGCCTGGCTGGGCCATTCACTGTCAAATTCGCACTTTGGAACAATTTGGAACAGCCAGTTAGCCTAAGTTGCATGTCTTAAGGACTAAGGGAAGAAAACCAGAGAACCCAGAAGAAACCCAGAGGAGCACTTGCTGAACTTCTTGCTGTGAGATGAGAGTGCTATCCACTATATCACTGTTCCCCAATAGGAATAATGCACTCTTGTAAAAAGTTCTTTCTTTCCCCTTAATAAATAATAATAGATGAAGTAAATGCCAGATGCATTCACCTAGTTTAAGAAGCCAGCCTTCACGGTCAGGGTTGAAGAAAGTGTGAGTCAGATCGTTCCCATCATCCTCTGGGATTTTGAATGGCTCATTCCGTATGCTCTCATACAGTTTCTGTGGGTAGAGTTTACAGAAAAGAGGAACATATGAGGGTATGGAGAAACTTCCTGACGTCAAAGTGTCATTCCAATACTCAGTCTGACTAATGACTTACATTTTTATTTGAAAAATATCAAAGTCTTGTTTAAAATCAATCATCAAATAATTTATATAATTAAAAAACATAATAAATAGCTTTTTGTATACACGTATTTTGATTGTATTAATCCTGCAAGGGAAATTTTTAGCTCTGCATTTAACCCATCCAAAGTGAGCACACACACGTAAACAGCGAGCACACACACTCGGAGCAGTGGGCTGCCTCACATTGCAACGCCCAACGGATTAAGATTTTTCTTGCTGGATCTGGAAACAAACCAGCGACCCCCAGGTCCCAAACCCGTTTCTCTAACCATTAGGCCACAGCTGCCCACATGTGTAACATTCAATAATAATAATAATAATAATAATAATAATAATAATAATAATAATAATAATAATAATAATAATAATAATAATAATAATACCCTAACCCTAATGTTGAATACATATAATAATTAATAATTAATAATAATGGATAATAATTAATACATATATAAATAGATAGATATAATAGTCTGGTACTGTATATTGTTACTATGTATGACAGGGCAGCCTTTATAAGAAACTCATACGCATGCAGAAAAAAAACATGTGAAACTTCACACAGACCGAAGTCTGAGTTCAGGTTCAAACTTAAAAAGCAGTATTTGTGCTCGTCTAAAGCTCCGTCTTTTGTTGTCCATCACCCTTACTGTTTCCTCCTTAAATCATTTTCATTTCCTTATTTACTGTAAATGTAAGTTCTATGTGGCATTTTGGGGCTAAAAGTGGTTGAGTGATAGGCTCTGACCGTGAGAAGCTCATTGGGAAGGTCTTCGCCATTGTTGATGCCTCTGTTCATACTGATAAAGCGCTCTAGCGTGGTCTTGTCCTTTACGTTGGGGTTGTGCAGGCTGGTGTTTAGCATGATGATGGCAAATGAGAGAATGTAGCAGGTATCTGAAAATAGTTGAAATGTGTATTTATGTTCAATTTACTTATTTTATAAATAAATTGAGCTGTAAAGACTTGAGAACAAAATGGACTTTGGGTTTTTATTGTCAGTTGTTTCCCCTATAAAATAAATCGAAATGAGTTATTTTTCTCACCAGTGGACTGGAAGACGTCTTGATTACAGTCACAGTAGCGAGTAGCAAAGGCCTCCATCATACGGTCAATCTTTTGCGCCTCACCAGGAAGCCGAAAACTCCACAGAAATTGCCTGAGACACAGAAATGTAATATATAATCTAATCTAATATAATATAATAACTTTTGTAAGTTTTCTGTGTATAAATTTAGTAGTTACTTTATATCAACTTTGTCAACATATTAATTTTTGCAAATTTGTTACATCATCTTTCTTTTAAATTTAATAAGACTATGTCCTGTTACAGAGAACCCACTAACACAACTAAGAATTTTAACAATTCACTATAAAAGTATCTGTGTAAATTGCTAGAGAAACTTGAAGTGCTACCAAAACACATTTGAACAAGCGCATCATTATAAATCTGTTGTTTGTCTTATAGTCAGAACTACTGTCAGAAATCGATTAACACCTTCTGACCAATCAGAATCTTGATTCCAACAATGGTGTATACAGTGTATTTAACCTTCCATCCATCCATTGTCTGTACCATTCATCCATCATAGTTGTGGGGTATGCTGGAGCCAATCCCAGCTGACTTTGAGCAAGAGGCAAGGAACACCTTGAACAGGTTGCCAGTCTATATCAGTTTACCAGCATGTATAAATAAAAAAAAAACAGGTCCTGACCTCAGTGCCTGAACAAGGTTGAGATCCGAAAACTCATGGAGTTCCACAAAAGCTTTTAGGACCTGGAGGTGCATCTCCTCTCTGTGGGGGTTAAAGAGATTCCTTCAGTTTATATCATACAAGCCATATCATACATATCAGAAATATGAAAATAATAAATCCAAAGTTTATGAAAACTCATGTTTTTACCCAACGGGAAACTTTTCATTAATAATAATATTTTTCAATGTTCTTTATGCTTTTCGATTTATAATGCTAAGTATATTTATAGCAAAGATTTTTGGCATCCACCTTGTTAGCCAACATTGGAGTGCCTGCGCCAAATTTTTAAAAAGACACTAATAACTCAAGTCTCAGCAAGTCAAATACATTTAGGAGGGAAATTGTGTAAAATTTGATTACTTGCCAAACTTCTATTTGAATCGCACCTGGGACCAGGAAAATACTAATGAGATCCAGAATAGAGCAATACTGCAGCTTCAGAAAAGATGATGGTCACTGATTTTAATAGACCTTATTATGTTAATTCATCCTCATCTTCATCTTCTTCCGCTTGTTCCGGGATCGGGTCCGGGAATTATGTTAATTATTTCTGAAAATATCTTTTTGAAAAAATATTACTCAATTTGGATTCAAACTAGTTTTGAAAAACCATCGCACTGACAATATTTATATAGTTTCTTTTATGATAGAAGTTGACAAACATATGACTACAGATTCCGCCCAACCCATTTTACAATCTTTTGCATCTTTTGATTCCTGTAACTGATAATAGGCTTCATTTTCATTTACTGCATATGGCAGACACTCTTATCCAGAACGACTTACATTTATAATTTTTTTTTTATTTATACAACTGAACAATTGAGGGTTAAGAGCCCAATAGTGGCAGCAGTACCAGTACTGGAGATTGAACCCTCGACCTTTGGCTCAGTAACCCAGAGGCTTAACTACTGAGCCACCACTGCCCTACAGGTTGCATTTAGCCTACCTTTCTCCCAGGAAGTCTCCTATAGCAGTTTTATTGAGACCCTCTTCTTTATACAGGAACTCAGCAATGCTCTGGGGCTTCCACTCCAGCAGGTTATTTTCCACCAGGTAATTGATCCCCTGAAATAATAAACACATTGATGTCACTTAGGTGTCTTTGGGGTCTCTCTCTGTCCTCTCACTGTTTGTAATCACCTTGTGCTTTTTGACCGGCCAGTCTAAAAAAAAAAAAAAAACATTTTTGGCTTCTTGGTTGCAGAGACCTGAATCTAAATATGAATGATAAAAGAAATGACTGTCCCTCAATAAAACCAATGTCTGATGTAAAGGTGCCTTCAAGTCAAGCAAGTTGAGTATAGAGTACCAAGGTCTATAGGATAAGTCATCTGTAGACTACCAAGCCATTGATTCAGGTTGAGTGCAGAGAGCCAAGCTGTAGAGTCAGGGTAATTGCCCCAAATCTTATGGTAAAGTCTCAAGTCCCAAGCTGTAAAGTCTGAGTCAAGTTTCAAGTCCTAAACCCTAAACTCAAGTTTCAAGTCCCAAGCTGTAGATTCTGATTTGAGTGGAGAGCCTCAATCCATAAAAAGCTGTGTTGAGAAAAGAGTCACAAGTTGTAGGGTCTCAATTAAGTCCAGAATTGTGAAGCATAGAGCCATGTCAAGTCTTGAGTCCCAAGCTGTAGAGTCTGAATTGAGTTCAAATTCTCTAGCCGTACTTTCTGTGTTGAAATCAAAGTCTCAAGTCAGAGAATCTTGAGGGAAGTCCACAATTTCCAAGTGGTAGTCCCAAGTCTAACACTCAAAATTCTAGAGTTCAAGTTGGGTGTAGCTCTGGATCAAGTCTAGAAATCTTAGCTGTTGGTTCCAGTCGAGTCCAAAGTCCTAATATATAATGACTTGTTTGTTGGTGGTGAACCTAACTTCTGCCCTTTTCCAAAGGTTTGGTTACCACAGGGATGAAATTTTTCTTTTGAGCATATAGTGTATGCTGCATATAGTGTATGCTACTTGTTTGTTTTTCAGTGTCATCCTTTTGAAAGATCTTGAAGGAACTTGCTGTCTAATTTACTATAGGGATTCCCTGTGATATGACCAAGCTCAGGAAATCATATGAAGGTAATATCACACTATCATTAGTTGGTGCTAATCCTTTACACTTCCTTACTTCTTTTAATTTCTGTTACCTCTGAATGCTCTTTGGGGAAAAATATACATATCAAAACTGCAAAAGTGGAAGTTTATGTATGCTATTACACAGAACTCCAGAAAATTTGCTGCGTTGTCTTTTGCTTCAGTAATTTCCTATAAAGGCACAAAAATGCAGTTAACCTGACCGGTCTTTACTTAATGTGATACAACCCTGGCTTACCAAAAATCCCTGGCTTACCAGATGTCTGAGGCTGCAAGGCCACTTTGACAGTTTTCTTGCATGTACTGCCATTTTCAAATCCCTAACAACATTTCCGTGAGGTTCAAAGCTGGGCTTTGGCTTGGCCTTTCCTGGGTGGATTTCCTATTATGCTTAGGATCACTATCCTGTTAAAATATTCACCTTTCGTTCAACTTCAACCTTCAGACAGATGGCCTCATAGTATCTTCAAGCACTCTTTGATTTGTTCCAGAATTAATAGTGTAATCAATGACTACAAGCTGTCCAGTCCCTGAGGCAGCAAAACAATCCCAAGCCATAACATTTCCACTGCCATGCTTCACGGTTGATTTCAGGTTGTACTCCTGTTCATATGTGTACTGGGACATGGTGCAAACAAGTCTGTCTGTGATGTTTGTTGATGGCAAGGTGATAACCACATACTTTGCTGACCAACAAACATAAAACTAGACCCTAGGAGTCAGGTTTAAATAAAAGCCCTTCCAGCTGCAGGAGGTTTTAATCAATGGTACGTCATCTGATTCACCTGGTTAAAAATTTTTTAGACTTAAACGTGTTAAATTTAAGGATGTACCTCCTTCTCTGTTCATTAAAATTAAGAAAGTGATTGCAACTTGTTGATTTTTATGTGTCATTTGTTGGAGATTATTACTTTACCTGTAAGCTCTGTATCAAAGAACTTGAAATGTTTTCTGGTTCCATTATTTTCATTAATACTTATTTTGCATTTAAAATTTAATGATGAAGGATGGTGAAAAGAAGTGTGTGTTGAAACTTAAATTTGAACAAATTATTTTCAGCTCAATTGAATCAGAATGAGAAAAGACTTGGTTTGTTTCTGCGTGCCAGACTTTAGGGTTGCTGCAAAAGTCATCCTTTTGAAAACCACCCTTGTTCAAAATGAAAAACCACAGCACCATTTAAAAAAAAAAAACAAAAGAGGTGGCTCTTCCGTTCCTGACTTTCAGATGCTACCTTTTGCGATCAGCCTACTGATCCCTCTGCTCAAAACCAAGTCCATTTTTAAATAGCGATGCCAGTTGTTCCATGACGCCCAGCTGTTCTATGTACAGGAGGCAGCAGATTCTTGACACATAGCAACCCGAGGTCAAACTTTAAACCATTTTGAGTAACACAGTTTATTTCTAAATCGATCGGAGTGGACAGGAACTGGTTTTAAGTCTTTGTGTGTAGCCTTTCTGGTTTAAGAGTGAACAAGACAGCAAGTTCAGATCATCAAAGGCAGGCGCATCAAGTCAAAGCTGAATATTTCTCTGGTTTCCTCTGCAGACTCAGTCGTGGTAATCTTTGCTTTATTTGGTACTTCAAGCTCACTGAAGCAAAAAATTATTCAGTTATGCTTGCTGAATGTCAACAGTGAGTTGTGAAAAAAATGTACCTTTTTTGGGTCCATGTTGAATTTCTTCTTGCCGCAGGAGATTTGTTTTCCTCTCTCAAGTACTTTACTGTGATTTTTTTTTAAAAAAGAAAGAAAAAAAAGAAAATACTGTAAAATGAGCCACTTTCAGAATTGTATCAAAAGCTGACAAGTGACCGAAAAATAATGTCATGACAGTCACTATGACAATATTCATGATGAATTATGTGATGTAACATTCACATCTGTCCTGTTTTTTTCCCCCCTCATTATTATTTATTTATTTCATTAGATGTTCGCTCACTTCTCTTCCGCAGATTCAAAGTCTTGAATTTCGGCCATTACACTGTCGATCTGCCACTTCAGCTTCTGCAAAAACAAAAAAGTTTCAGCACAGTTTGACTCATTGTCTGTCACACATTCATTCATATACACAAGATGCAATATAGAAACAGCCTTGTTGCTACGAAGATCTATGTTTGTTTGTTTTTATGGGGTTTTTTTTTTGTGACTACGGAACAAGTGACAAAAACACAAAAATTTAAGGAAAAAAAAGATGTGTGTTCAGTCCTCATTATATTTGTGACTCATCACAGCAAAGTGGGTATTAAGTCAGAAATGATTAATTCTGAGTTATCGGTACCATTTTGTACATAAATTGCTAGTTTTGGAGTAACTTACCAAAACATTTGTAATTTTTTTGGAATTTTCTGCCCTTCAAGCATGCAACTTTGGAAAAAAAATCCAAAGTATTGAATAATTTCCAACCTAATACCCACTTTGCTGTGACTGGTCCCATTTTTATTCAGTTTAAAAAAAAAACATGAAAATAGGGTACAGCAAGGCTTTATTTACTTTAGTAAATAATATGATGTACTAATTACAGTTTCTCAATATCAGATACAGTAATATCACTCCAGTGGGGCCGGTGGTGTAGTGGTTAGGGTGCTGGGCTCATGATTGAGAAGTCTTCGGTTTAAATCCCACTAGATCCACCCCTGGGCAAGGTCTTAACCACAAGTGTGCCTCTGTTCACCCAGCAGAATAAATTAGTATCAGTATTTAAAAAAATACTGAGAAGGACTAGTGTTCCATCCAGGAGGAGTTGAACTCCTAGCTGCCTGATGCTACGGAAACCGGGGACAAGCTCTGGCTCTAATGAGCAGTGAGCTCCAGTGTAAAAAGCCCAACAGACTTAATATCACTCCAGTACCTAATTTGTCTTAAATAGAAATGTGACTGAGACCATTATATATTTATTTTATGTAATTCCCCTTACAGCTATTACATTTATTTGTGCATGCTTTAAATATCTGACTTGATCCAGCAAAAATAAGTTGGAAGTCAAGCACTGAGCTTGAGCTTATCACATATAGACGAAATTCTCGCAATCCTGGCACTATACAAAATAATGAAGCAAATAGGTCCAACACTGTTACTGGCTTTAATTACCCATGAGCTCATCTCATGATTTGTTCTACAATAAGTGGAAAGAACCAAATTAGCAAAAAAGTATCTTGTTTAAAGGTCTTGTGAGATGGCTGGGGCTTGACCTTTGAAAGTCACTCAAGGTAACAGGTACAGTAATTGTTTTGATACAAAGTCCATGTATGGTTTCCTATTACCATTCCACAGTAACTGCATGTCTATCGGCACTTTTTTCGATGTTATAAGAACTCTAAAGTTTTTTGACCTTGCTCTGACCTTGACTTTTAACTTAGATGTTCCAAAATCAAGTACTCTCCATGACTCAGGTAGGGTAGTGTTCCCACCAAGTTGGGTGAAAATCCATGCAGGAGTATGGTCAGGACTTTGTTCAAGACTGACCCACAAACATCTGTAAATACACTACCTCTGTTTGGTCACAGAGATAATTATGACCGCTGATTAAGGTGGTCCAAGGAAGGACATTCGGTGAACTAGCAAGAGTGTCATGGGTGCCCTAGGCTCACTGATGCATGTGAGGAATGAAGGCTAGAACGTTTGGTCTGATCGCACAGAAGAGCTACTGTAGCACTGACTGTTGAAACTGTGAATGCTGACTATGATAGAAAGGTGTCAGAACACAGCCTACTGTGTATTGGGTTTCTTAGCTACAGACCAGTGAGGTGGTGTTAATGTTATTGCTATTTGGTGCATGATTTGCACTGTAATCGATTATGCTTAAAACGACAACACCAACAAAGAGTAAAGCTGCATTAGAAGACATTAAAAAGTTCAGGATTTAAAAATTAAGGGAAATGTAGTATTGAAATGGGTTTTTTTAAAGTACCTGAATGTCAGCCATGAGGTCCTGCTTGTGGTGCTTGAGGTTTTCGATCTCAATCCGTTCCTCTGGAGAGAACTCAGGAGACACTAAGACATGCATAAACACAAACAAAACATTTATATTACCTCATATAGCATTATAATGACCTTCAATGCTACGAACCATATAATGTATGGACAAAAGTTTATGGACACTTGACTATCTGACCCACGTGTTGCTTCCTCCCATATTTGAAATCACAAAACTGCACAGAATGTCTTCGTCTGCTGTTGGGTTACACTAGAACCAAGAGGCTCAAACCTGTTCTAGCATGACCGACCCCCCCCTGCACACACACTGAGCTCCATGAAGAAATGCCTTGCCAAGGTTGGAGTGGGAGAATATGAATCACTTGCACTGAGCACTGACCTCAACCCAACTGAAAATGTTTGGGATGAACTAGAACGCCAACTGCCCCAGGTGTCCCCGCCTGACATCAGTGTCTGACCTTAATAATGCCCTTGTGGATGAATGCGGGGGCAGTGGTGGCTCAGTGGATAAGGTGCTGGGTTAGTGATTAAAAGCTTGGTGACTCATTCCTCAGTACCCCCCAAGCTGCATCTGTTGGGCACTTGAGCAAGCCATTAACCCTCAACTGCTGAGTTGTGTAAATGTGATAAAAGGAATGTAAGTCGCTCTGGATAAGGTCATCTGCCAATTGCTGTAAATGAATGAATGATCACAAATCCGCTACATCTACACTTCAAAATCTAGTGGACTGCCTTCCCAGAAGAGAGAAAGTTACTATAATAGTAAAGAGGAACAGAACTCGGAGTCCAACAAT
Organism: Neosilurus mollespiculum; assembly: GCA_030014195.1. Classification (NCBI taxonomy): domain Eukaryota; kingdom Metazoa; phylum Chordata; class Actinopteri; order Siluriformes; family Plotosidae; genus Neosilurus; species Neosilurus mollespiculum. Next base: position 3,198,449 of record JAQMYF010000021.1, on the reverse strand, counting down.
CAGGAAACACATACGAGTGTTATGGCCAAGAGTCCAAACGATTTTTATAAATATATGTATATACAGTTAGTTAGTTGGTTACTTAGAGTAGAGAGCAGTACTGTATTATGTCACTATTGTATTAAGATATCAGCATTTGCTCTCTGGAAATCCTTAGATTTTGACATTTACAACCACAGAAACTTAACCACTAACCACTGAGTCATAACTTTCACCAAAGTTTTAGCAAATGCAGGCATAAAAAAAGGTGCTTTGGATTTTTTCCATGATTCTCTTATTATTTATAGATCCATCCAACGATTTATAGATCCATCCAAGACATTATGGATCCATCCAAGAATTTATAGATCCATCCAGGAATATAAATATTGGAGACACAATGATTTATTTATTTTTTTTTGTTTTGTTTTGTTTTTTTGGCATGAATAAACCATAAAACCACAAAACAAGAGCAGCTTCCAAAAATAAAAACAAACAAAAAAAAAAACGTAATCTGACTGATGTCTATAAACAGTCTAATTAATCTACGATATATATTTACATGTACATGGGAAGGTTTTCTCTTCCTGTGTTCAGCACACTTACGTTTTTTAATGTCATGTGTTGGTTGTGTGTGTGTTAAGGGTGGAGCTGACAACTGTCTGTAACACTTTTTCTTTTTCTTTTTTTTAATGCACTTGTTTTTCACTTTTCACTAAACACTTTTTTTTTTTTTTTTTTTTTTTTTTTTTTTTTTTGGTGAGGGTTCATATTGGCATCACATCAACACTTATTGAGGGAAAACATTCCTGATATGTCAGAATCACTAAGCAAGCAAACTTTCCATATACTAATTTTAAAACACACAGAGCACTGTTGCTGCTAAACAGGATGGTAAAAAAAAAAAAAATCTAGCTAGCTCGCTGAGTCCTGTCAGCCTCGATCCTGCAAACGTCATTTAAAACACCAGATCTGACTCAGCAAAGTGTTTGTTGGAAATATTACATCAAATCTTTGAACATGTTGCTGTTTACCAATGCCAGCTTCTAATTGGTTTGTACGTCTGCAATATTTTTTCTAATCTATCTGGGTGTGTTCCTGGGCATGCTAGTGATCTCCAGTATGTAGAAACCAACTAGGATCTCAACTGAAACTCAAGCAGCAGCATAAAAATGACATCACTTCTTTAATGTTCTATATAGTCATAGTGCTATTTGTAGGGCAGAATAACAAGTAATCACTCTGTGGAAGAGGAAATGGTAGCAGTTATGTCGGGTCTAAATCGGCCGAAGTCTTGGTGGGTGTTGGGGGGGGTGTGTGCAAAAGCAGAAGTGAGTAATTTGTTAATTATTTAATTATTAACCTGTTTAAGGTTAGTATTTGCATTCTTTAGATTCACTTCCTGTTTCTACACCTCGCCGTCCATATCAGTGACTACAAAACAATGGTGAAAGAGCTACAGAAGGTTATGCCATGCTAATTCATGCTACTCACTCAACCACTTAATCCTACTAGGATTGTAAGAAGGCTGGAGCCCATCACAGTCGACACTGGGCGATGGTGGGGTACACCTGGAACATTCACACCTAGGGGCAATTTGGAGCAGCCAGTTAGACTACTGTGCATGTTAGCCTACTTAGGACCGTTGGAGGAAACCATCGCAAGCACATGGGGAACATGCAAACTCCATAATGCCTTTACTGAGTCTAGGACTTTCTTGGTGTGAGGTGGGCGTGGTTATCCATGCTAGGAAACTTCAAATACAGGTAATAGGGCACACGGGTGGAAGCCATATTGACATTCTGTTGTTGTTGTTGTTGTTGTTTTTGGGTTTTTAAACTGTATCTTGCATGGTGGTGTCCCTGGTGTGATTCTTTATCAGATGGTGCTGCTCTATATTTGACCTTTTTGAAGCTGATTATTTCAGCAAAGGTCTGTAACCAATCCAGCAAAAGTCTTTGTTTCTGCTTGTTGAAGACAGTCACATCCACTGACGTCCTCAGTTCACGGTCCAGGATGCCAGAGCCCATCTCAGTTGACAATGGATGAAGGCGGCCCATAAAAATAAAAATTATAGTATTTCGGTAGATTTTTTGGACTATAGGTTTTTGCAAATTCTGTAGGCAATTCCTCCATAGGAAATTATATAGACTTAACTATGGATTCTATAGTCAAGGCTATAGATTTCCTGTAAAATCTATAGGAAATCTGTAGTCCATGCTATAAAATCTATAGGATAGCTATAGTATTTGATACAGATTATAAAGGAAATCTATAGCCTTGCCTATAGAATCTATGGACTTAACTATAGGAAATCCATAGTCGTGACTATATAATTCATAGTAAAGTCTATAGAATTTCCTATGGAGAAACTGCCTATAGAATTTGCAAAAAAGTACTTTTTTTTCTATTGGACCTCCAGATCTCATATCTCTCATTCTTTCCCACCAAAAACTTCCTCTTTGGGGCTCTAGTTTTGACGGTTCGGTTCATCTTTCTTCAGTCGGAGCTCTTCTCGATAATTATTGATGTTCTCTTCACTATAGCGACCTCATTGTTTTTAAAGAAATCAAGCAATGCATATTTTTGCTGAGCCATATTCACAAAGGGAAACAACACACCGTGCTTGAACAAAGGATCTGAGAGGTGCATGCGAAGGAGTGTCCAAGTACTTCTGCAACCGTCCATTTGATACAACTTAAGTTTGAGACTCGTTGGAACAACAGCTCTGCACGACATAGATACTTTCCATATGATTACGTAATTACGTAATGGCGGACTGCCACGGATAGGGTTGGGATATATATATATACACACAAAACATTTTCTATGCCACATGTTTACAGATTTTAGATGTTCTATAGGATATTTTCTCTCTATAGAATTTTTTTTTCTATAAAACCTTTAGAATTAGGTTTTAAAAGAATATTTCCTTTCCATAGAAAATAATCTACAATAAGATTGCTATAAAACCTTTTTCTATAGGACTTGTATAAAACATTTTTTGTGGGGTATATATAAAAGAACTATAAGACTATTGCTTTAAGGCAGGAGCTGTACTGAAACCCTTTTTATATCAGATATATATATAATATTATTTATTATAATTATAGTACTATAATAGTCTCCCCAATTTCCACAGAAATATAGATACCTGACGAAGCCTTAATTATGATGTTTATTATATAATCAATAGATGCTGAAGTCATTAGCAGCCCTGCATCGATTCTACAGAGAAACATAAAAAATAAATATATATATAAATATATAAGGTCATGCAAAATATATATTATATTTATACATGTAGGCCCCTATACATATTAATTATATATATTCTGGAGTTTTAAGAATTGTATAGCCATGTACTATGTAAATCGATAGCATGTTTATAGATTTTCCATAGATGGCTGTAGAATTTTTGAAATGACTTCAAATTCTATAGCCTGCCTATAGAAATACATAGATTCTACAGAAGTTCTATAGAATTATAAACTTCAGAATTTGGACTTTAGAATTCTTTAGTTGGCTTTATTCTACAGGTAATATATTGGAGGTTTTTCTCTAAGGGAGGGAAAACCCTGAACAGCCCACCAGGCCATCCCAGGGCCAACACACACACAACCATTCACAGTCACACCTTGGGGGCAATTTGGAACAGCCAGTAAGCCTAATGTGAATGACTATGGGCTGTAGGAGGAAACCCCGCACAAGCACGGGGAGAACATGCAAACTCCACACAGAAACGCCCTCGCCAAGCCTATGACATGAACTTAGGACCTGAGGTGGATGTGCTAACCACTAAGCCACCATGCTACACCATTGACATGCTTATTTTTTTTCTTTTTTGTGTAGCTACATGCAAAAAGTACAGGAGGTGTATCGTTGATGAAACCATAAAAGAACCGTTTAATAGTGCATACGGTTCTTGTACGTACACCTTCTCAGCTATTATTCAAGTTTAGCAAACATCTTAGAGTCCTTGGCAGTTCAGATATTATGGTTGCACAATGTCATTGGTTCAAATCCCTTCGAGTACTATATTTGGCGGGGGCTTTATCCAAAGGAATAAAATCTTGTATCATTTTAATAGCACCTTGAGATACAGTTCCAGCAAAATAGTTGAGGTCAACATGGTACATTGAAAAGTCCATAAGTCCGAATGTGTCTAGTATAGCCAAACATCTGGTCGTCTGGTACAACGTCATCAAAAACCTTAAATAAACCTTCCGCTGTCTCTATAATGGCAACAATTCTGGTTAGGGTTCAAAGAATACTGAGTGTGAGGTGGAAATACAGTCTGGACTTAATACGCAAGTCCGACAAGTTGGAGGAAACCAGTGAACCTGGAGGAAACTAATGTAGACACAATGTGTTACGGGCAATAATAAGGTTTTCGAACGAACCAGAGGACTGTGGGGATACGTGGTGGTGGTGTTACCCACTATGTCAATGTCCCACCAAATTCAACCAAAACATTTGCTTGGGGATTTTTAAAGCACGTTAGTAGAAAATAATAATATAAATATGAATATGTTTATTTTATTCCTATATTGCAGAAGAACTGAATTTTTTAAAATACCAATAAGTTACTTAAGCGTCTAGATATTTTAGTTACAAATTCACTCAGCTTTAGTGTATTAGGTGTGAATGAACCATGGACACTTCCTGATCTTAGGTCCATATGTATATCCCCAATCCTTGATGTTTCTAGGCTGGTTGATGTTTCTAGGTCAGCTGCCTTGACTGGAATAATGTTCTTATTTTTCTTGATGAAACTTGATGAAATCCACCCTGTTCCCCTGTATTAATACCCTATAAAACCCTGTAGCGGTGGTAGAAAGTTTGATAGCTCTAGGTAGAACCCTACAAGAGAAGGGTTTCCGATCGCTTTACAGAACTTTACCTCAACTGCCCAAAGAACCACAGAGGTTCCCTTTGATCCATCCTATAAAATATGAAAAAATCTGAGGTCGAAGGTTTTTACACTCATAACAAAATGGACTAAAACATTTGAAATAAAATTAGCCTAAGTTTGAATTTTTTGCTTAACATTCTTTATTACACATTATCTCTTTCCTGCATAAATTAATAAAAAGATAATTGATTATTCATGCAGTTCCAAGTACCTAAAACCATATAGTCGTAAATTTAAAAAATATTATAAAGTAAACATTGTCCATATTAAAAAGTTTATACTTAGTATTTTATATACTTTAGAAATAGAAAATAAGTGTTGATTGAGAAAATGATTTAACATTGAGGTCCAGAACATTTAATGTTGATGACTATAAATAATATTTTATCCTTCAATTTTAAAAAATATAATTATTTATTTATTTATCTATAAACAAAATTAAATAACATAACATAAATAAAAATTTAATTAAATTAAATATTATCTGTTATAAATAAAGAAAGAAAGAAAGAAAGAAAGTAAGAATTAATTGAATTCTAACACATACAAACAAAAATTCTCCCTTAATTTTTTATGTTTTATATATATTTTTTTAAAAAGCTCCAAATATATTCCAGACACATGTTGCACTGAGTAAAGAACAAAACACAGAGAAATAGCCTTAAGCAATATAAATCAGGATAATACTTTACTGAAGTTAAAAAGCTGCAATGGTGTAAAGTGAATAGTAAGTGATTTATTTTTCTAAAAATTGTGTGGGGTGTGGGCACGATGCATGAAAAAGTAAAGCTATATATAAAACACTTACTTGTCTGAATGTCAGCTACAGATATTCTCTAGTAATTTGTATGCTTCAGTAAGCCTTGGCTTTAATTTTTCCACCAACATTTGTGTATATCCTGTTAGAAACCACCCAGCTGTCGAACCGTAGCAGATCGGGGGTGATATGTTGTGTTGATATTCTGATATTTTACTTTTGAGGATACACTAAGGACAATTTTCTGTTTTTTGTATACAGAAAGCTTTTCACTCAGCTGTATATCAAGCATGCAGTATACGAAAATGTATTATGTTTATGGTTATATTAAAGATTATTATGTCTTATTACCATTTCAGCATTCAGATATCTACAATCTACACTATTATCAGATATTTATTTTAGAATAAACTGGAAGGTCATGGCAATAAACCTAATACAAATTCTTTACAAAATGCTTCATGAAGGCTTCTGCATCTGATGGTCCATGGGTTCTCCCGGATTGACATTTAACTGTAATGATGTGATCGGTTGAGAAGATCATTGAAAATCTGGGTTTAGTAGAATCTACTCAAGCTTTTTGAGCCCATGATGGTGGACCGACTGTTCAACATCAATTTCCTGTTTCAGCTCTACAAACACGACCACCATCTCAAGCAACTACTGAAACTTTTTTACTCACTCAGTTGACAGCTCTCCATTTTCAGCCCACTGTTCTCTTCTATTAAAACGTCTTATAAACTGGGTTCTAGCTCTCCAAGGTCAGATCCACTGGTTTGTCAGAGATACACCAAGACATTGCATGTTTCAGTCATTTCTGAAGGTGAGAAGATGAAAATTACTGCCGCAAACGCCTGTCTGTTAGTTCCTCTATGAAAGCTTTTGGGCAGGGTTGCCAGATTAAAAGCTTTCCACTCAACATTACCAAGTCCATCCAAGCAACCACTATGAACCATGACACCAATATCTAGTGTATACTATATACATATATAGTTATATATTTCCCTCTTGTTGTAAAAAAGCCAGTTATCTGGCAACCTTAATAATGACAAAGATTGTTGTGACGTTATTGTTCTCAATGAAGACATCACTAGAAAATAAATATCTAGGAAGAGAAGAGGGAGGAGGTGGTGGAAGAAGACGATGTAGAATATTTGGAGGAGGAAGATAAGGATGAAGAGGAGCAGGAGGAAGATCAGGCAGATAAGGAAAAGGAAGAGGAGAAGGAGGAAGTGAAGGAGAAGGAGGTGGAAGAAGATGATGTAAAATAGAGATGAAGGAGGAGGAGGAGGAAGGTGAGGTAGAGGAAAAGGCAGGGGAGAATAAGGAGGAGGAGGAGGAGGAGGCGGATAAGATGTAGAATTGGATAAGAAGGAGGAGGGCAAGGGGGAAGAAAATAAGAATAAAGAGGAGGAGGAAGATGAGGTACAGGAGAAGCAGGGGAAGAAGGATGAGGTGGAGGTGGAAGAAGATGATGTAGAATAGATGAAGAAGAAGAAGAAGGAGCATGGGGAAGAGGAGGAAGCAGTTAAGAATAAAGAGAAGGAAGAAGAGTTAGAGGAAAAGGAGGAGGAGGATAAGGAGGCGGAAGAAGATGATGTAGAATAGGAAGGAGGAGGAGGAAGAAGATAAGAATAAAGAGGAGGAGGAAGATGAGGTAGAGGAGAAGGAGGAGGAGGAGGATGAAGAAGAAGATAAGAATAAAGAGGAGAAAGATGAGGTAGAGGAGAAGAAGAAGAAAAAGCTGAAGAGGAAAAGGAGGAAGTGAAGGAGGAGGAGGAGGAGGAAGATTAAGTATAATAGAAGAAGGAAGAGGAGGAAAACAAGGATAAAGAGGAAGAGGCAGATCATGTAGATGACGAGAAGGATGGAGGTGGAGGAGGTGGATGAGGAGGAATGTGGTTGGAGGTTTAGAAAGATGATGTTTAGAATGATGTGTAGTTTTCACACCACCACTTCACTTCATTTTACAGATGAATAGTTTGCCATCTACTGGTGATGAAGTTACGGAGATATACCGCATTACTCTCACCAAGCAATTTAATAGCAACTCCTTCACATCCACTCATTCATGAAATTATCCAGTGATCATGTGGTTGCACCACAATTCATATCATCAATCACTGGGCGTTGCCTGGTTACGTTTCTGTCCACTGTTCACGCCCTGTTACGCCCACCTGCTTCACCATTCAACTCACTGTGCACTTCCAGATGCCTTTCTGCTCAACATGGTTGCAAAGAGTAATAATTTTACCTACCGTAGCCTTTCCGTCAGTCTGACCCCTGTTGTCTATCCATCCTTAAAGGGGACCTGTGGTGAATTTGTATTACTAGCTCTTTAAAATGATCAGGTATGACATCAGCGTCATCATCTGTCTGGCAACATCAGTCCTTGCTTCTTGTCAAGTATGCGCGAGAGCTGAAACAGTACTACTAGGCATGCGCAGCAACATGTTGCCTTCTTCATTGGCTGTTCCAGCCCTGGTAGTGACACGAATTCGTTGTTCGTCCCTATTGGCTGGGCTGCGTGCAGCAGACACCAGTCTAAGATAACACATTATCGGCCAGTGCTGAGCTGTGTGTCGTCAGAAAAATGGCGGAGCGCAAAGCATACCGCTGAGCAAACAACAAGCGCAAAAATCACGGAAAATAGGACATGACATCGGCACATGGCCGCACTCTGAAAACGTTTCCTTTCGGACGCAATTCGGTAGCCTGCTAAGACCACTTCGACCCGACCTTCTATCGGCGTGACCTCCAGGCAGAACTACTTGGTACGAAGCCCAGGCTTTAGCGTCTTAAACCGGACACTGTTCCTACGCAATTCCTTCATAAGAAGTCAAAAGAATGACAACGGACAGGAGCAGCGCCTCGCCAAAAGGAACCAGTAATAGGTAAGACCTATTAAAAAACCTATAGATTACCTGTAGAGTCTCTAGATAGACTAGATAGAAAGAATTCTAAAGCCTAGTTCATAATTCTATAGAACTTCTGTAGAATCTATGTATTTCTCTAGGCAGGATATAGAATTCAAAGTAAATTAAAAAATTGTATAGCCTTTGAGGAGACTATTATAGTACTATAATTATAATAAATGGTGGTGTAGTGGTTAGCATGTCCAGCTCACAGCAAGAAGGTCGGGCGTTTCTATGTGGAGTTTTACATGCCCTCCTTGTGCTTGTGTAGGTTTCCTCCGGGTACGCCGGTTTCCTCCCAGAGTCTAAAGACATGCAAATTAGGCTAATTGACCCTAGGAGTGGATATGAGTGTAAATGGTTGTATGTGTGTTGACCTGCAATGGTCTGGTGAGCTGTTCAGGGTGTACCAGACTCCCCGTGGCACCAGCCTCCCCATGACCCTCGTAGGATTAAGCGGTTCGGCAAAGGAGTAAATGAATGAGAGAGACATACGTGAATGTTCCACTGCTGGCCAGTAGATGTGGCTGTAGTCCTATTTTCAAGACCTCCCTCTAAAAGCTCCTACTACATGTTTGTTTTTGTTGAAATGAGGCTGAATACATATCTGAACATGAGCGTGTGCTGATTTAACCACATGAAAAGGTTCCAAAAAGGTGTGAACAGCCTCGAGTCAGCTTTGGTATTAATGTAAGTTCACACTTTTCTCTGTGCATGCTATTTTAAGATGCCGTTGAGAAAACCACAAAAGCCTTCGGCTGCAGATATAAAGCCCAATCAGAAGTAAATTCTCAAGCAATAAAGACACAAAAAGACATATAAGGAGGGAATAACATTGCCTTTATAGTGCATATGCTTCGCCCCATTGAGCTTAAATCTGCTTGATATCAGTGACATAGATTAGCTTATTATAAACAACACCCTGTTGGGGGGCAATGCATGAAAAGTGATTGTAATTTATTCATTCAATACCAAACTGCTTTATCCTACCAGGGCCGCGAGGAGGGTGGAGCCTATTCCAGTTGACTCCGGGAGAAAGTGGGGGCCAACCCATACACAATCGTACTCATTCACACCTAGGGGCAATTTGGAACAGCCAGTAAGCCTAATGTGCATGTTTTTTGGAGTGTGGGAGGAAACCGTAGCTCCCAGAGGAAACCCACACCCGCACGGGGAGAACATGCAAACTTCTCACAGAAACATTCTCGCCAAGCGCAGGACTCAAACCCACTAGAACTAGTGACCTTTTGGTCCCAAACTTGCATCTCTAACCATTAGGCCACGGCTGCCCCCAATACTTACCTGGCAGGGGTAATATCCTGAAAAAGAAGGTGATTTGCCCAGGGCGAGGCTCAGCCAATGCACTTGGGCTGTGCTGACCTTTGCGAATTCCCCAAATGTGGGAATCTCGACTGAATAAGTTCTAGTAGTTGAAATCCACCTTAAAGGTACAGTGTGTAAGAATTAGCGGTATCTAGTGGTGAGGGTTACAGGTTGCATCAAATTGGAATTTTATTCTCGACCCCTCCCCTGAAAGCCTGTATGGATCTGGGCTACTGTAGAAACATGGCAGTGCAAGATGGCGGCCTCCATGAGAGGGGACCCGCTTCAATTTAGATATAAACAGCTTATTCTAAGGTTCTGAAAACTCAACAATTATTTTTTATAAATATAGATGAATGAAACTGTATTTATTAATGATAAACTTCTGATCTCTGATAATAGATCTTTGAAAATGTTACACACTGTACCTTTAAAATAGTTCTAAACACCAAATAATCCCAGCCAAAAATGAATTGCCCATTTACAGCAGCCGACCTTGATGATGTCAGCCTTTAAAGCCAGTCATGTGACTGATGATGTGATCATTTTCAGTAATGACAAAATTGATCATTTATTCATGTGTACCGACCCTCAGAATGTTATTTATTTATGTCAGGAAATGTGGGTGGTGATAAATAGCAGGCAATTAGTTGAGCTGCGATTCTCACAGACATATGAAGAGCGAAAAGACATCAAGTAAGATTAATGTTATTGTCACTGCTGCAGGTTTAATCTTAGACATTGATCAGCCAGAACATTATGACCAACTGACTGGTCTGCAGCAAGGCAGCCTCATACAACTGGATCTATTCATCCCCAAAACGACATGTCTTATAGGGGTGTTCCTGGTATGCAGTGGTAAGTACCTACCAAAGGTGTATTAAGGGAGGGCAACCAGTGAACTGGCAAGAGTGTCATTGCTGACCGATTGCTCATTGGGAAGCAAAGTACGTCTGGTCTGATCCTACAGAAGACCTACTGTAGCACAAACTGCTCAAACTGGTAATGCTGTCTATGATGGAAAGGTGTCAGAACACATTTACAGCATGCTATTACAGCATGTATGGGGCTAGCTGTAGAGCTTCTGGTGGTCATAATGTTATGGGCGATTGGTGTATATCCTTATTAACAACTTGTGGTAAGCACGTCCGCCTCACAGCAAGAAAATCCTGGGTACAAATCCCAGGCTCAGGTGTTTGCATGTTCTCCCCATGCTTATGTGGGTTTCCTCCGGGTAGTCCAGTTTCCTCCTACAGTTCAGACATTCACTTTAGGCTAACTGGCTGTTCCAAATTGCCGTTAGGTGTGAGTGTGAGTGTGAATGGTTGTGTGGGTGTCGGTGCTGCGATGGTCTGGCGAGCTGTTTAGTCTCCCGCCGTGCCCAGTGTCGGCTGAGATAGGCTCCAGCCTCACCGCGACCCTAATAGAAGTATATATGTATATAGTGTGCATATCCATCTATCCATTGCCTATACTCCTTATCCTACTAACGGTCATGTTTGAGCTGGAGCCAATCCCAGTTGTTGTTGAGCTAATTATTATTATTATTATTATTATTATTATTATTATTATTATTATTAAAGGTGCCAGTGTTCTTGTTAGGATATCAATATGTGCTCATTCATTCATTCATTTTCTGAACCGCTTAATCTCAATAAGGGTCACGGGGAGGCTGGGCGAGGGCACAGTACACTCTGTACAGCTTACCAGGCCATCGCAGGGCAGAAACACGCTGACGGCAATGCAGCATATTCTTTTCAAAAGTCATCCATATGTGCTGCCACACTGATTTTCCCTCCTGACTACTTCTTCCTGTTCTCTCCTTGAAAAGTGGTGTACTCCGTAGATTTGTTCAACTTCACTCGGTTCTTGGCGATTCTTACCTGCCTATCACAGGGCTGTTGTTAAGGTGCACTTTAGAGAGTAGCCGCTAGAATTACTAGTCATATTGATTCACTGTGAGTCATCGTGCCACACTGAATCAACATTCGTACTCCTAACCAATCTTGACTCTGAAATTATAGAGATCGCCCTAAAGTTCTTTTAGTTCTGCGGTAAGCTTCACAACATGCACATGTACCGAAAAAAAAATACATTTCAGGACTGTAGCTTCATTCATTCATTCATTCATTCATTTATTTATGTGCTTACTCTCACTTTTTTGACCAAACTTTAGTAAATAAGAGCACTCAGAGAGTGCAAACCCTCTGACAAGCTGTACAAATTCAGCACACAGCACCCCCTACTGGGCCTGCTGTACTACTACACTTCCAAAAAATAGGATTCTTTCGTGTTTTATTCAAATTTAAATCAGATCTGGATAAAATCAAGGAGTTTTTAATAATAATAATAATATTATTATTATTATTATTATTATTATTATTATCATCATCATCATCATCATTTTACCCATTATAAAAGATAGGGATGCTTTTTTTTTCTTGATTTTTTTTTTTTTATTGTGATGTCGTCAGTGTGTGGATTCTTGCGAAAATGTAATGGGAACATCCTTGGGTGATCATCTCCCCATCAAAAAAATTTCAGACTGATCTGTCAAAAACTGTGGACAGGAAGGTGCTAACGGACAGACAGACAGACAAACAAATAAACTAAGAAATACTTTTTATTAATTCAGTTGTATCATCCACCCATCGGTCCTCTCATTATTTATACCGCCTATTCATCACAATCCCAGCGGACTTTGGGTAAGATGCGGGGTTACACCCTGAACGGGTCACCTGTGTATTGCAGGGCTAACACAAATATAAACATCCATTCATACCTATGGGCAGTTTAGAGTAGCCAGTTGTCCTGTGCACGTCTTTCGAATGTGAGAGGAAATTGGAGTACGTGGAGGGAAAAAAACCCCAGAAAGCCTTCAAGATTTAAACACTGTAAGTTGACATCGCTAACTGCTTAGCGCTTACCACCATACCCCAGTTGAATTATATTAATACCTATATATATATATATATATATATTTAATCACTAGGATTTTTATCATATATAAACAAATAGCCTGGATGCTAAAAAGGTTCAACACCATTGACTTTGTCTTGTATGAAAAAGGCCGTCTAATAAAATAAGGTCGCTGTTTAGAAAGCGTGCCACTGTTTTCCACTTCTGCTCTTGTGTGAGATGGTGTTTCGCAAGCATATACATTTTATGTGCGTTGGAAAAGTTCCAAGAGCTATCAAAGTCACTCTTTTTCAAATTACGATCAAGCAGTCTCATTTGCAATCAGCTCTCTACAGACAACCTCAAAACACTCAAGTGTTGGAGAGAGCCAATTATGTCGTCCTACACAATGCAACTAGGACCACTCGTTATTTCTGCGAGCGTTTTTATGCATCTTCTCATGTAAGAGTTGTGTGCAGTTGCCATGGCAATAGCAAATGTGTTGAAACAAGGGCAATCCCAGATGAAAGCTGGCATGCAGTTCATCTCAAGCCTCTTTTTAGGGTCAGGAAAGTGTAAGTGCTTGAGAAGACCCGAGAGTTTTCCTGTGTGGTGTGAAGAAGGAGACACTGCACGAATTCAAGTAGCTGTGGAGAGGCAGCATTAACCTGATTACATTTTCACTCATCAAACACTCTCAGAAGTCGGTAGAAAGCTGGTGAGGGACCAAAGAAGGAGTGTTACTATGTTTCAAAAAATTAAAATTTGAGGATTTTTATCGTTCCCTACTCCAGTGGTTCCCAACCTTTTTCTTGAGGGAGCCATATTTTTACCTTGGTAAACTTAGGCAACTCCTCCACCCCACAAACCACCCCCAACACCACACCCCTGGACAATTACAAAAAGAGGAATCTCATAACATACTTCAAATGAAATACAGTATCTTTATGCGGCCGCACCTGTTCATTCATTCGGTTATTCAGTTGAAATCCAATTTTGGTCCGAAGTTTAACCCACACTCATCCTAAACATGAATGTCATGGCAGTTCTGGGCTCTCAGTGATTTCTTTGTAGTGATTTTTTGGGTGTGTGTGTGTGTGTGTGTGTGTATGTGCTGGAGCAGAATGATTGTTCAATATGCATCTTTAATATAAAAAAATAACTAAATAAATAAGAAATACGGTACACAGCAAGAAGGTCCTCGGGTTGAAGTCCAGGGCTTCGCGAGTGCGTTTGTGAGTCGAGCTTTCATGTTCTTCTTGTGCTTGCGTGGGTTTCCTCCGGGTAATGCACATGTTTTAATTTATTACGGGTTTCTGAAATCAATACAGATCCAAATTATACATAATAAAATATACATACACCCACTTTGATTTTCAATAAAGTGGTAGTAAAATGAGAGATGCTGTGTTGTAGTGGTTAGCATGTTAGCCTCACAGCAAGAAGGTCCTTGGTTCGAGTCCTGAGCTCGACGACGGCGTTTCTGTGTGGAGTTTGCATGTTCTCCATGTGCTTGCATGGGCTTCATCTGGGCACTCTGGTTTCCTCCCACAGTCCAAAGACATGCATATTAGGCTAATTTGCTATTCCAGATTGCTCCTAGGTGTTAGTGTAAATGGTTGTGTGTGTGTTGCCCCTGGGGTGACCCAGCAGGTGTTTAGGGTGTACCCCACCTTCGTCAGCTGAGATAGGCTCCATCCTCCCTGCAACCCTAGTAGCATTAAGTTGTTCAGCGAATGAATGAATGCATGATGAATGGATGTAAACTTCTGACATCAACTGTAAAGCCCAGGTATCACATATCTGGCATGACTTCATGGTGACATCATTTTTAGTGAAGTGCTGGTTTTTGAGGGTAAATAATGCACCCCGGGTTTGGCTTCCTCCACCCATTTATGGTTATTGCACCCTCTATGTATAGTCTTTGACAAACGAAACGTGCGTGGGGGCGATGGGAGCAGGCCAGCTAATCGGAAGTCCAGCATGCCATGATGCACTTGTGCCCAAGAAAAAGTATGCGAAAACCTTGTGTTTGTGGATAGTTCAAGCAGCCCAGACGGAAAACTTAAAGGGTACCTGTGGTGAATTAGTGTTACTAGCTATTTAAAATGATCACATAGGACGTCAGCAGTTCCTTCTGGCAAGAGACTCCTCCCTCTCTGGTTCAAATAGGTCACCATTTACAACCATTTCCTCCAAATTTCTAGCCATAGTTGCTTCTTAAACACGTTTTTGTTGTTGCTTGCTGAATAGATCTGCTCGCTTACTTGCGCTGGATAACCCCGCACAACAAGCTCACAATACTTCCAGGAAAAAACGACTGCTAGCCATTGGTTCATCCTCTGCTAGTAATCCATGGGATACACGGGATTACAATTTTGTGCTTTTTATGGTCATTTATGTTAAAATAAGTTCTGTATCACCTAAACGTACTACTTACACACAAATTATGTCTCCATAATATCTCCCCTTTAAAGATCAAGATGGGGGCCCAAAGCACCTGCTGAGTTCTCCCTCATCATGAAAGAATAATTTTTTATTTCAATTAAAAATATGAAGCTCCTTGACTTACCCTTTTTTCTAATCTTTACATGTCGTTCCAGTAATCATGGAAGGCACTGTAGCCTGTGGATGAAGAAGTGTGGTGACAGGACAGTCCAGAGATCCGATATCAGAAAGAGGATTTTTAAAGAGGCAGATCTGTACTCAAGCACAAAACACACACACACACACACACACACACACACACAAAAGCCCCAAACACTCGCTCTCACTCACTCACCCCCCCTCACTCATTTGCTAATTACCATTAAACAATACTGGGCAAAGGCGGGCTATGCCCTGAACAGCTCACCAGACCATCACAGGGCAAAACACACACACACACACACACACACACAACCATTCACAATCACACTCACACCTAGGATCGATCTCAAACAGCTAATTAGCCTAATGTGCATGCCTTTGGGTTATTAGAGGAAACCAAAGTACCCGGAGGAAACCCAACCAATCACAGGAAGAACATACAAACTCCCGAGCCAGGAAACCGAACTGAAGACCTTCTTGCTGTAAGGAGGGGGGGTGATGCTGAAATACACATGATCTGTTTCTTCCAAATAATGCTTTTTGTATTCAGTCACGTCTTAAATTGAATAAAGCAAAACAAACAAAAAATATCCAAAAAGAATTAAAGCAGCAGATGAAGTCATGAAAACATTTTTTTTCCCTTCCTGTTTTAAATGCAAACATGTTTGAAGCTATAAATGTGCTACAGGCAACAGCATCAGAGATTTATATGCAGAGCATTCAGTAGAACATTAGCTGTGTGCTACTGCCGCATCTCAAGTGGTTTGTGTGGCGTGCGTATGACGAGGTCATTAGCCGAGTGATCTCCACGTGCAACCCGGAGCAGGTGGAATCAGAGCTGCTTCATGCTGATGTACATGAGGAATTCAGAGAGTGTATATGTCTGTATGCATGAATGCATATACAGTATATATATATATATATATATATATATATATGTGTGTGTGTGTGTGTGTGTGTGTGTGTGTGTGTGTGTGTGTGTGTGTGTGTGTGTACAGTAGTGTGCAATGAAGATTATACACCACCACTTTTGTATATAAGGGCTCCTAATAAAAGGAAGTATAAAATTACTTCTCTATAATTTTTTGGTGAAAATGTATTGAACAATGTTATTGTAGGCAATGAGAACCAAGAAAATCATTCTGATGAGTATATTGAGATAAAAGTATAGCTAATAAACAAAAATACTGAAAATACGAATTTTTCTGAAAAATTGAAAGGCATCGCAAAATAAATTTTTTTGACTTTTGCACAGCATGAATAAACTTCAAACCATATGGAATGTTTAGCGAGTGAAGATATTAAAAAATATGTGAACACTATGCCTGAAAGGTTAAATGCTGTAATCAAAGTAAAGGGTGGCCGCAATAAATATTGACTTTTTTTTCTCAAAAAGAGACTGTTATTTTTGTTATTACTATATATTATTTTTGTTTATTTATTCTCATCAATATGATCCAATATTACATGAAATAAATACTTGAATAGTACTTGGTTTCTGATTTATCTTCATTTTGTTAAGTGTATAATCATCACTGCACTCTACTTCTTTTTTTGTAAACTGTATTTTTACTGTAATTTCTTCACTCGCTAAACCAAAGGTGGTTTGAAGTTCATTCATGCTATGCAAAAGTCACATTTAATAACATTTGCGACACTTTCTGAAAATTGGTATTTTCAGTGTTTTTGTTCAGTAGCCATACTTTTATCTCTTTGAGAGTTTCTTCACTACGACAATCTGCAGCAGAGGCTGCACCAATCCACCTATTGATCTCCCGCTCCATCCTTTTCTCACTCGTAAACAATTCAATTCAATTCAAATTTTTATTTGTCACATAAAAATTATACACAGTACAATATGTAGTGAAATGCTTAGTATGACTGTCCAAAATGTAAAGAATAAACTATCAATGTAAAAATAAACTATCAAAGTAGAATAAACTATCAAAGTAGAATAAACTATCAAAGACCCCAAGATACTTGGGGCAGGATCTCATTCTAGTCCCGGAGGGTGCATTCCATCCTTTTCCGGCTGAAGACCATGGCCTCGAACTTGGAAGTGCTGATTCTCATACCGGCTGCTTCACACTCAGCTGCGAATCAGTAAACAGTGTTTGTGGGGTACTGCTTCCGCCTCCTGAGGTGTCAGATGGTGGTCCAGAACCTTTTTGAGGCCAACTGCTAACCTTTTCCAGGCCCTCACCGAACTCCTCCCACACCCGAGATTTTGCATCGGCGACAGCCCGAGCTGCAGCATGTTTGGCCTGTCGGTACCCATCCACTGCCCTGGGAGTCCTAGGCCTCCTTTATCAGCTTGACTGCCTCCTCACCTCAGGTGTTCACCACCTGGTTCGGGGGTTGCCCCCACAACAGGCACCGATGACCTTTTGGCCACAGCTCCGGGCCTCTGCTTCAATAATGGAGGCCGGGGACATGGATTCTGAATGGGCGGTCGCAAGTCCGATGACATGACTACAAAGTCGGCCATCACACTGCAGCCTAGGGTGCCAAGTGCACTTATGGACACCCTCATGTTCGAACATAGTGTTCGTGATGGACAAACTGTGATGAGCACAGAAGTCCAACAAGGAAACACCATTTGGGTTCAGATCAGAGAGGCTGTACCTACCAATCACACCCTTCTCGGTTTCAAATTTAAATTCAAATTTTATTTGTCACATCCAAATTATACACAGTACAATATGTAGTGAAATTCTTAGTACGACTGCCCAAAAATGTAAAGAATAAGCTATCAAAGTAACAAGAAGGAAAGAACAATAACTAAAACTATTTAAAGGATTTTAAAGGTCAGTATAAATATAAAAATGCAGAAAATAGAAAATAAA
>JAQMYF010000021.1:3139928-3156410 GCA_030014195.1 Neosilurus mollespiculum | reverse complement strand
ATCCCTCCCTCCCGTGAGAGCTCGGCCAATTAGCTCCCATGGACTCCCGGTCACGGATGGCTGTGGCATCAACCCGGGTTCGAACTTGCGATTTCCGGGTTGATAGTCGCGCACCTTGGCGATGCGCCACTCGGGAGCCCAACGTTTCCCTATGTTGATCCCATTTTTTCAAATGTATGACGATGCTGCCTAAAAATGTTTTTTGATTTTTGTTTTTATGTTTCACCAATGTACTCTGAACACAAAATAAAACCCCACCAAATTTTTCCCTGAAGATCTGCAATGTCTTCTGATGTGTACCGATGTTCTCCGATTCCCTCCAGTGCAACAACGGAATATGATCGGGGCAAATACAGATCATGATGGGTATCATGTAAGCGCACCTTTAAGCACTTCTAGAGTCTTTGCTTCCCTGAGTTCACAAGTCTTTCACAAAGAAAATGTGAATTCACGATTGCCTACGTGTTAGTATAACAAGAATGGGTGTCAGCCTGGTCCCAGTGTTGACAGTACAGCATCTTGTAGTATACTGTAATTATTGTTATTATTTATTTATTTATATTCATTTATTTTTTTCAGAAAATATTGAAAGCATGTGCAAAATAAAATAACTATGTGAGAGGAATTAAACTATGTGAGTCCTGCAGACATCTCTAGCTGAGACCAATTAGGAACTTTCCCAGCTGCCACTGTCAAGTCCAAGACAAAGACTAGCTGAGATCAAGTCAAGACAGAATCTTAACAGGGTTGATCCAAGTCTGGATAAGACAAGTACGACTGCAAGTCTGAGACAAGTCAATACAGTAAATCTCCAAAACTTCACCCCTGGTGGTACGGCTCATATTTAATTCATATAAAGATATTTGGGGCACTAAACAGACACAGATAGTGTTGTTGCATTTCATTCTGAGAGTGCACGTGCAGTGATTGCCTAATTATTCACCCCCCATTGCTATGAAGCCCATCAATTAGTTCTCGTGCATGGAGCCCACCTGTGTGCAATTAAAGTGTCACATGATCTCGATATAAATATATCTGTTTCTGAGTGAGTCTAGAGCCTGCTAGAGGAGCCTGCTGGAGCCTCAGGCCGGAAACACCCTGAACACCTCACCCGACCATCCCAGGGCCAACTCACACACAACCATCATTCGCACTCACACCCAGGGTCAATTTGGAACAGCTAATTAGCCTAATGTGCATGTCTTTGGACTGTAGGAGAAAACCGTAGTACCCAGAGGAAATCCGTGCGTGCACGGGGGAGAACATGTGCACCCCACACAGTAATGCTCTCGCCATTACTTGTTCAGGGCACTATTACTAAGTGTGTCTATGTGTGCCTTAGGCAACACAGTCATTATAACACCTCCCAAATGCTATTCTCACACATCCATCCACCAAAAACACACATCTACCCCCTAGCACTATAGCACTGTAAGAGTGGCTTCACTCTCTCCTAACCCATCATCACCATAGCGACAAGCCAGCTCCCGAGAAGGCCAAATGGAAACCGGAACAAAGGGCAAGACTACCTTGTGTACTTCCTCTTTGTGTCTGCAGGAGATAAGGCTTGTATTTCAGGCTAATTTTATTATGGCTGCAGGTGAGACGTCGGAGGTAGTGGCAATCAAATCCCAGCAGGGAATGGGTAGACTACCCAAAGGAAACACATTCAAGCATGGGGAGAACGTGTAACCTCAACAAAGAAACGTCCGAGACCGGGAATCAAACCCAGGACCTTCTTGCTGTGAGGAGAAGCCACGACGCCACCATGCCGCCAAGCGTATCACCATATTATAAAACATAGAATATTTATATGCGGTATAGAAGGAGTTGTGCTTATAAGCTTCCATGGAGAGACGGACGGACGGATAGACGGATAAAAGGGTGATTTCTATAAACCCTCCCAAATTTAACAGGGTGTATAGAGACCTTTTGGAATGAACAACCCCACTGAATTAGTACCTGTATAATTTTCACAATGTGTTGATTTCAGAGAGCCCAAAACACACCATATTATTTTTGCATGTGAAGAACGTGGGTTGTTCATTCATTCTGTTCAAAGAAAGAAAGTTCAAAGAAATTCTTGATTAGAAAGTCTAATATCGCTGTGATATTCACGTCCATGCTGCGTGCATGTCTATAAACATCTGACTACAACTGGATTCTTTCTAAGGGACGTCACTGGCATTCATCTTCCTGAATGAAAGTAATTTGGCGTGCACTCAAAACATTCTCGCTGGTCATCCATGCTGCTGTAATGAATGGGAGCCAGTCAGTGGCGCACGGTCTCATCATTTGGAAAGATTCTCAAAGTCGGCAGCAGTGTTCGGTTGAACACATGGGAAGACATTGTGACAAAACAGCTTTAGAGAAACCTGTGTTCAAATTCTAGATCCCTAATGAGCAAGGCTCAGTAAACTCCGACAAAGGCACGAGAAAGGAATCTTGTGACTCAAAAAATAGACACGTTGTGAAATGGAGACAAGAAAAACTGAGCAAAGAGTGAAAGAAATGTACAAAATGTTAGTTGGTTATCTACATGGACTGCAAAAACTTAAAAGGTGCCCATTCGCTAGTGAATAGTGCATGTTATGTGTTTGACCTTCCACTATTAGTTACAAAGGTTTCCTTGCACAGCTCATAGGCTTAGTATCTCTAATTCTCCTGTTGTACATCTTGTTTTGGTTCTGTGTGTCTGTTTGCAATAACAATATCAAGACCGTGTGACCAGAGCAACGCATGTGTGATTGCGCATGTGTCATAACTTGGCAGTGCAACACAGATCCATAGAACGTGGAAAGTCAGAGATTGAATGTGAAGACACAGAAGAAGGCATATGATTTCAGACAAGACAATTGGGGCCGTACTGTGTGGAGTTTGCATGAAGATGATGATGATGATGATGACGAATGGCATTTATTTCACAAAATATCAGCATTAACATAGCAAACACAATTCCATGCTTCCTGGTAATTAGGTTGAAACGTCAATAATAAAAATGACATACTCTTCATGATGGGGGGACGGTGGCGCAGTGGGTAGCATGTCCGCCTCACAGCAAGGAAGGCTTGGGTTCAATTCCCGGGCTTGGCAAGGGTATTTTTGTGTGGAGTATGCATATTCTCTGTGTGCTTGCGTAGGTTTCATCCGGGTACTCCTGTTTCCTCCTACAGTTCAAAAACATGCACAGTCGGCTAATTGGCTGTTTCAATTCACCCTTGGTGTGAGTGGTTGTATGTGTGTTGGCCCTGCGATGGCCTGGCGATCTGTTCAGGGTGTGCCCCGCCTTCGCCCAGAGTCGGCTGAGATGGGCATGAGCCTCCCCGCGACCCTAATTAGGATTAAGCAGCTTAGAAAATGAATATATGAATACTCCTCATGACTTATAAACATAATTTCTAAAATTATAAAGTACATACCTAAATAGCAGCTAACTGGATTTAACTGTTATTTAGAGGTTCAGAAAATGAGTGTATAACAATACTTAAATACACAGATCAAAATCAAAAACACACATTACACTGCCATACCATAGAAATGTACACAACTGTAATTTATAAAGCTATTGTATTGAATTTTCATTTTTAAAAAGGTACAGTTTAGTTGTAAGACTTCATCGCTGTCGTACGGGAAGCTTCTGAGTAAATCTCACTCGGGGTGTCTTTTCATTCCTCAGTACTGAGAAGACCCCAGGGACAGCAATAACCTCGACGAGTTCAAAGTAGGAAAGAGCAGAACTGCAGGAGAAGGAAATTAGAAGCGTGAAGTAAATCTTAAAACGTGGCTGTCTGAGTGGACAGAAAGATCTTGTCAGTCTTATGCCGGTGTTAAACTATGCAATTCGTGTGGTCTTTTATTATTAGTTTCATGTTGCAATAATTGAGACCTGCGATTAAAGAAAATTGTGCTTAAAGATACATAGCGGCATCTATTGGTGAAATAGTAATCATCTGACATTTCATTCCCAAGCCTTGACCTTCAAAGCCTGTATGGTTCTGGGTTACTGTAAAAACATGGCGGTGCACGATGGCAGCCTCCATGAGAGAGGACCCGCCCCCCATGTAGATATAAACGGCTTATTCCAAAGTTACGAAAATTCAACTCATTTTTTTGAATGATCACAGATGAATGAAAACTTATTTATTGCTGCTGTATCTCATTTCTGCTAAAAGATCTTCCAAAATTTTACACACTGTACCTTTAAAGGGAGACTCATCGATCCAGGATAAATATTTGAACTTAACAGCCAAACAAATACACACCTCCCTTCTGCACTCCTTGACAAGCTCCACCCCCATGATACTTACAGTGACACCCCATCTCCTCTCCAGTCAATCAGCAAAAGGATGCAGAATTTAAAAAAATGTGTCCTGTTGCTGATTGGCTGGAATAGTGTTGTGTGGCTCATGCAACCCACCTTGCTTATTTTTCATCTACAGAGCCAGGACTGTGTACAAAAAGAGTTTTTTTTTGGTTTTTTTTGTTTTTTTCTGATGCACATAATACAGACAGTTTTGTGAGGAAGTGTATTGGATTAGAACTGATGACTGCACTTTTAAATCATCCATCACATGATCAGAAGAAATGTAGGTTTTTAACAGAAACATTTCTTAGATGATCTTTTTTCTGTTTATTAGCATGTTTTATTTTCGCTTTTGCCACTGCCATTATTTAGAGTTGGCCTGTGATGTTAATGTAACCATATTCCATCCCCGATTTGGAGGCTTTATGATAAGAATTATAGCAGAACTTGCATTCAGTGGTTTTAAATATAATTTTTTTTTTTATTTCACCACCATGAAGCACATGAATGTTAATTATTAGGACAAAATAAATGCTTTCATTCTCATTCATTCATTACTTTGCCAAGCCGTTTAATCCTACGAGGGTCGCAGAGAGGCTGGAGCCTATCTCAGCCAACTATGAGTGGAGGTGGGGTACACCCTGAATAGCCCACCATTCCATCGCAGGGCAACACACATACAACCATTCACATTTACGTTCACACCTAGGGGCAAATTGGAACAGCCAATTAGTCATGAGTTTGTGTAGATGGTTGCTAAACCAACATATCTGCCCCGCAACTAATAATAAAAAACTATTATCCCAGACACTAAAGCTTCTTGTGCTGTGCTCTAGGGCAAGCTATTCATTAGCTTTATACAGCTTGAAAAAAAAACCCAAAAACGTTAGCATCAGCAAACTTTGAATGTTATGCAGCTGATCTGGACTCTTGGTAGAGTCAGGGACTTGAGTAATTATGTAATGTAGTGTATTAATGTTTATTAATATAAATGTCAGCTTTGTCAACTCGTGTGTGGGCACACACTGTCTCTTCTTGTCATGTATCTTATCAAGGACCATGATTGTACCATTAAACCTACACTGGAGAATAAACATTAACTTGTAAATGCATTTTCTTTTCCTTAGCAGGATCAATTCTACTGTCCGATGCTAGCCTGCTTCCTGTCTACTGATCTGAGAATAAGCACAGTGTAATCACTGATACTGAGGATCTCTCAAATGGCAAGGGATTGATTCTCCGCAATGAAGATTTAAAAAAAAAAAAAACCCTTGACTATAAGAAGGATCATCCATTAAATTACATCTGGGATCAAATTCTTTTGGTCTTCATGTTTGTTTTTTAATCATGACAGATGCAGGAGAACTCATACTTGAGCAGGTGAATAAGAGCGTTTTAGGTTATACTACACGGAAACTTAAATAGAGGCAAACTAAAATGAAACCTTTGTGGTTTATTTTTACATATTTTAACCATGACAAAGACAGGTCAGGTGAGAACTCTACACTCTGATCAAAGCTAAGCGCTGTGTAGCTAACGCCATCTTTCAAGCCTATGCATTCAGAGTTTAGTATATACTGCAACGGAACACAAGTACGAAAATAGATAATAGATAATAGAATTTTTATGGTTTATTTTTCCATTTTAAAGTAAAACAATCATGGCATTGCCATGCATTTTAATCCTCTGTTTGCACACCAATTAGATCATGCCATTCTCGTCTAGAACATTATTATTTATTTAACACTTTGCTGAAGTCTACTAATCTGCTTGTATATCCACACTGGGACATTTCACCATCTGTATCAGTTCACTCATCTGTTTGTGGCTTCGTAAAATTCCACTTCCTAAGTGAAAAATACTACAACAGTATTAGCAGCAGCAGCAGCGGACATGGTTACAGCAATACTTTACACGAGTAGAACTTTAAAGCTAAATTAATAAAAGCTGGTCAAATGAAGATGATGATATGGAAGAAAGGAAGCAAATTTTCGCCACAAGCACCTTTCACGTGGATGTACAAATCAATGTGCGCTAGTTAGCCAGCTAGCTGACGTGCTACAAGGTGAGTGTGTTTTTTTTCAGGATCGATTTCCGCTAGCAGAGCATAAATAATAACATTTCGCCAAAATAGGATTGATTTTCAATGCTTGCTAGCAATAATAATAAAAAACTTGTAGCTCCACTAAGAAAATTATAAAAATTTTTAAAATTGCACTGGTGGAAATTTGGGCCATTCTAAATTTTTTATTTTTTTTTAACCCAACTTTACATCTGACATGAAATTCTCCCCACCAATCCCACATGAAGATGAAACGAGGGTGAAAATTTAAATATCCCATATACATTAGTATTCAGGCGTTATATTCAGTGCCTTGATTAAAGCCGTGTGGGATTTTTTTTAACGCTGTGCCTCTTCCGGCTTTATTATTTGGGTGGACCTTTTTCTCTTTTTCTTTTTTATTTTACATTTTCTTTCCATATCCTCTCAGCCTCTGGTGCATCTATGAACTGAACTTTTTTAAATGCGAAAAAGCTCTCTGCATGAATAAAATGCAATATCTCCCAAAGAACCAATAAAACTGTTCAATTAAAGTCAAGTGTAATACAGACATATTGAAGACACTTCGAGAACAAACAGATTCATTCAGATGCAGTGCACCGGCATCGTGGCTTTGGTCCTTTATTTGAAGTGCTGTCGCTTTCCAATCGGAAATCAAAAGCTATAATGAGACCATTAACTCATATAATACGGTGTGTGTGTGTGTGTGTGTGTGTGTGTGTGTAGTACATGTTTTGCTTTGCTCTCTTTTATGAAACCAGATGTCAAGATGGAAAGAATTGTTACAAATGAAAAATAAAAATAAAAATTTGACTTTGTGCTTGGATAAATATGAGACAAGTCACTAAGTTTATTTTTGTCAAGTGTTTGTGTGTAGGTATGTTTTTATATTTCTCTGAGGAGGGTACGTAGAGGTTAGAACATCTGCCTCACTGCAAGGAGGTCCTGGGTTCGAGTTCCAGGGTGTTTCTGTGTGGGGGTTTGCATGTTCTCCCTGTGTTTGCATGGGTTTCCTCCGGGGGACTCCGGACAATCCAAAGACATGCACAATAGACTAACAGGCTGCTCCAAACTGTGACCCTAGGTGTGAGTGTGAGTGTGAGTGTGAATGGTTGTGTGTTTGTTGCCATGCGATGGTCTGGCGAGCTGTTCAGGGCGTACCCCGCCTTCACCCAGTGTCGGCTGAGATAGGCTTCAGCCTTGCGGTGACCTTACTTGGGGGGGGGGGTTTGAGCTGTCATCTTTGGTATCAAATACGTTCTTTCATCTTCTCTGCATATCTTCACTTCAGCAGCTGTTTCATGGCTTTTATACCTCTGCATTTCCCATCAAGCAGCAAAGTCGAAGCAGGGACTTGTTCTCACAAAAATGACTAGGAGTCCGGCCCTGGGGGGGGGGGGGGGGGGGGGGGCGGACATCCCCCCCCCCCCCCCTCCTTCCCGAACACGATGGCCATGTATTCAATTTGTGTTTCTTTCACATTCAGGAGCTGAACACTCGCAATTTTGACAGTTTCATTGGAACAGCTTGCTCAGCTTTATTGCTTTCGGAGTCTGAAAGCTCACATGCCAGCCGAGGTCCCTGCCCCGGGGAAGCTAGGACAAAAAAAAAGGAATAATAATTACATTGTTCACCTGCTACATTTACATTTCATTGGCTTTCTGAGGTTACATCAGCTAGAAATGGCAGGACACACAAAACCAGCTGGTGGTAACTGTGTAAAGAATATTACATAATACCTGTAGGCTGATTTTTCAGTACCTGCATTCAAAGCAAACAAGAAATCAGGAAACATTTGCTCCATTTATTTGCCAAAAAAATGCAAAAATCTAAAGTTTTACATCTTCTGCTTGAAGACTTGATTGGGTACAAGCTTACTTTTTTACTGGTTATTAAATAAATAATAAATATAATATAAATGGATAAAACTATGGGGGCGCAGTGGTTAGCACCTTCGCCTCCCAGCACAAAGGTCCCGGGTTCGATTCCCGGGCTGTGTGTGGAGTTTGCATGTTCTCCTCCTGCTTGCATGGGTTTCCTCCAGGTACTCCGGTTTCCTCCCACAGTCTAAAAACATGCATAGTAGAATTAAGCGGTTTGGGGAGTGAATGACTGAGTAATTTGTTCCCTGCCACAAAAAGATATCTGTCCACGAGT
Source organism: Neosilurus mollespiculum (assembly GCA_030014195.1). NCBI lineage: Eukaryota > Metazoa > Chordata > Actinopteri > Siluriformes > Plotosidae > Neosilurus > Neosilurus mollespiculum. The sequence continues at coordinate 3,147,888 of JAQMYF010000021.1, read as the reverse complement.
GAAAGGGTTAATAAGATTAATGTTACAGAAATCAAATACTCTCTTAATACCATATTTGGCAGTTTCCTATATGGCATACATTTTCTACATAGCTTGCTGCTACATAACGCACTGTCATTTCGCGTACAGTCGGCTCTATATGGGCGTTTTCCTTCCCTGTTGCTAATAGAGCCGCCTGTGCATTATGCCACACAAAGGCCCTGTCAGGGTCTATATATGTTTCTCTAATAAAAAGCCAATTAGCCAGCATTAGCATGATGGTGGGGGAAAAAGGTGCAAAGCGTGGGTGCTGGCATCATAAGTGGTATCTAGCAACGCAAATACAGCTGTTGTGGGCTCGTCACACGCCATTATTTATCCTTCTCACTCATTTCCTGCACTGTCAGGGGTCAGGCTCTTGGTAATATTCTCAGACCTGGCTTGTTGTCGTTTATCACAGCCTGTACATGCGTCCCGCCTGTCTCAGTTATAAATGGACATTGTTTAAGTACACAATTTGTGTGCTGGGTAGATGTTGCTCACAAGACTTTTCCCTTATTGGGGATCTCATACTGGTTTTCATCTCTTATTATTATTATGGCTAATGATATTTATCCTGATAATACAAGGTTGTTGTTTTTTTTTTTATATATATTTGCAGGTAACATGCAGATTTACTAAAGCCCTACCTGGCAAAATGGAGGCACCGAATCAAATCCCAATATCTGGACTCGCAAAACCATTGGACAACATTCTCCCAAGAAATTTGGACGCTGCTCCTCCTCTACCAAATGATACACTCCTCCTCAATGGGTCTCTACAGAACTGGACAGAGATCTACAACACTGGTTTCATGCCAAGTGTTGCCGGAATACTCATTCCTCTCATCTATATAACAGTCTGTGTGGTTGGTTTAGGTGGCAACACCCTCGTCATCCATATTGTCCTGCGCTATTCTCAAACCCAATCCGTCACAAACATCTACATCCTAAACTTGGCCATAGCTGATGAGCTTTTCATGCTTGGCCTTCCCTTTCTTGCTGTCCAGAATGCTCTTCTGTCCTGGCCATTTGGCTCACTGATGTGCCGTCTAGTCATGACCGTCGATGCCATCAACCAGTTCACCAGCATCTTCTGTCTGACAGTTATGAGTATCGATCGATACCTGGCGGTAGTACATCCTCTCCGGTCATCCAGGTGGCGCCAACCTCGAGTAGCCAAGGCAGTCAATGCCACAGTATGGGCGGTTTCCTTTATAGTTGTTCTTCCAGTTGTGATTTTCGCTGACGTGTTACAGGACGATGGGAACTGTAGCATCGTATGGCCCGAGCCTGCCGAAGTCTGGAAGGCTGCATTTATAGTATACACAGCAACTGTTGGATTCTTTGGCCCTTTGCTAGTCATCTGCATGTGCTACCTGCTCATTGTCATCAAGGTCCGCAGCTCGGGACGCAGAGTCCGAGCCACGTCCATCCGACGGCGTAAATCTGAGCGGAAGATAACCCGAATGGTGGTGATCGTGGTAGCTGTGTTTGTCTTCTGTTGGCTACCGTTCTACATACTAAACATCGTCAACCTGCTAGTGCTGCTTCCGGGAGAGTTCCGGGGCCTGTATTACTTTGTAGTGGTCCTCTCATACGCCAACAGTTGTGCCAACCCCATACTGTACGGATTCCTCTCGGACAACTTCAAACGAGGCTTCCGGAAAGCTCTGTGTCGTTCGACCAGGCGAGTGGACAACCAGGATCTACAACAGGGTACTGTTGGAAACCACACTTTGCCCCTTGAGGAAATGAAAAAGGACCTTGAGCTGACGGACTGCCTGAAAGAATCCTGCAAGCAAATACAGCAAAACAGCGAGGAAAGGGAGGAGGAGGTCGAGGAAGCAGATATGGGCTACATGGAGAATGCCACCCAGATGACAGAAATCTGTAGATCTGTAAAGAACGGCTGCAGGAATAGACACAGGGAGGGTTCTAGGACCATAGTCTCGTGTATGCTTGATGCCAGAGAGGCAGGTCCAAGTAATGAAAACAGAACTGGGGGATACATTAGTCCAACCTTTGAGCATGTTCTTAGTTCCAGTGGATCTGAGAGGGGAACCGTAAAACCAGTGGTGGAGGAATTTGGAGACGCTGTTCTAGAAATCAGTTATTTGTGAAATGGTGCAATACCAAATGATGCCAAAACATGGAGTTTCACAGTCATTATCAGCAAGTGTCTTATGCCTTTCAATGTCTCTTGGAGTTTTACAAACTGTAATATACAGTACAAGGGTGACACGATGGCGTAGTGGTTAGCGTGTCCGCCTCACCGCAAGAAAGTCCTGGGTTCGAGTGCAGGGCTCGGCAAGGGCGTTTCTGTGTGGAGTTTGCATGTTCTCCCCGTACTTACATGGGTTTCATCAAGGTACTATGGTTTCCTCCTACAGTCCAAAGACATGCACATTAGGCGGACTGGCAGTTTTAAATTGCCCCTAGGTGTGAGTGTGAGTGTAAATGGTTGTTGGACCTGCGATCTGGCAAGCTGTTCATCCAGTGTTGACTGAGGTAGGCTCCAGCCTCCTCATGACCCTAGTAGGATTAAGCATTTTGGCCAATGAGTGAGTGAGTGAGTGAGTGATATACAGTATAAAAAAGGATAGGAATCAAAGCAGGGATTTTCTTTCCAAGTACCAGAGATTTTGGCACCAGAGGACAGTGATAACCGAACTGCAAAACTGAGAACCCGCCAAAACAGTCTGAAAAAAACAAAGAAGGCAATCAGGGTACTTGTTTCGCATTAAAAGTAGAGCCACTGGAACCAGAACCAGAAGTTTCGCTAGCCCCTGTGTGGGTAGTCTTACTGTTCCTGATTGTAGTGCATTTGAAAACTTGAAATCAGGTTTTAACCGGTTATACCACAGCAGTGTAGGTACTGTATATGTTTATACGTCTGGACTCTTTTATGCTCTAGCGCCGGCAGGCAGTCGTCGATGACCTGCGCTCCAGGAAGAACTGAAGGAAGGAAGGGCCTGACATGTGATATTGTTTTTCAAACAGACATGGACTCAAAGGATAATATCATCTTATGTCTCACTTGTATTATTGTATAGTATATTTGTATATCATTATATACAACACGGGAATGGAACAATCTGATTGGTCTGCTATCTGGAGATTAGAAATCATTATCTTGAGTTGATAATGCTTGAATCAAACCGACAGTCACACACAGTTATTCACTTAGAGCAGACAATATCATGATCTCATTTTTGTTTGTTTTTTTGTGTGTGTGTGTTTCCCATGTAGTAAATACTGAAATATTATTTCGGCCCAGGCTCAGTGGGTGTCACTGAATTAAACAGACCCCACGACGTTCCCTCTCGGGGATTATTGATTTTTAATTGTTAATAATTGTTTATTATTATTCATTCATAAGATTTTCTTGTTCCTGATTGGTGGAAAGTCATCGAATATTTCTTGGTATTGCATCACTGCCATGGGATAGCTGAATTATTGCACTGTTGCCATGGGATAAGTTGAATGATTACTGCAATGACTGGCACATGCAACATAGTAACGCAACAGTCTACTTTGAAAAATTTTTAACAAATAATGACATAATTGTAGAATTTGGCTTTCGTATGATTGAAAATTATTCCGTCACAGAGGATGTTAGCTACCTCGGACAGATTAACCCCTCGACCGAATAATTCTCTATATTATACTTCGCCTCATTCAATAATTGCTTATTATTATATTACAGTGTGAGGGGCATATTGTAATGAATGTTATGTTATTGATGTTAAATGTTGAGATTTCAACATTAAAACTAGTTAAAATATTTTTCGTTTGTTTGTTTGCAAACTGATGTTGGCGAGTAAATAAAGCAATGGTTTGTTGTATGCGGTGTTTGCAAGCTCTACCCAGAACAGCTGAAATAGCTTCAAACTTTACAAAGTGCCCTCAGAATTACAGTACGGGAGGAAGGGGGGGGGGGGGGGGGGTAGCTTTAAATAACAAGTCAGCGTGTGTTGGGACCATTTGCCATTGAACTGTCTGGTCCTTGTTGCAGAAAAATGTTACATTGTTAATAAATAATTTTGATGTTTGTACCAATCATTTCTTATTTGTGTTGCAAATGTCCAAAAAATAACTGGCAAAACTTTGCTGTGGATAGCTGTGGCATTGTCGGGTGTTGAAAATGCGTTCTCCCAAAGACGGCCCAGCCAACTGTGGCAACAAAATCGGCTGTGGTGTCTGGATGGGAACAATGACATGCTCATCATCTGCGAGCTCATGTAGGTGGAAGAGGGCAGATAACATTTCAAAAAGAAATTCGAAAAGATTTGGTTGGCTGGCTTAACATGGCTCAGAGGAAGAAGCATTTCACCCCAGTTGGTAGCTGTGAAAAGAGGGAAGAGGTGGTTGCTGGGTAAGAATTGGCATGTGCCTAAATATGGGAGACTAAATGGTAAAACTGCGCAATCACTGGGGTTTATTCATCTTCTCCCACGTTATTCTGTATTACAGTCATAGGAAGGCTGGAGCCCATCCTAGCCGCCTCTGGGCAAAGGCAGGGTACACCCTGAACAACTCATCACGCCATCGCAGGACCAACACACACTACCTTTCACACCTTGGTATAATCGAGAATATCTGATTAGTCTAATGTGCATACCTTCGGATTGTTGGAGGAAACTGGAGTACCCAGAGGAAGCCCACAGAGGCATGGAGAGAATATGCAAACTCCAAACAGAAGCACCCAGGGCTCGAACCCAGAATCTTCTTGCTGTGAGGTGGAATTCTAACCATCATACCGCCTTGAATAGCTTGCCAGACCATCGCAAGGCCACCACACACAACCATTCACACTCACAACTACAGGCAATTTGGAACAGCCAGTTAGCCTAACGTGCAAACGGAGGAAACTGGAGTACCCTTAGGAAACCCATGCAGGCATGGGGAGAACATGCAGGCTCCATATAGAAACGCCCTCGCAAAGCCTGGGACATGAACCCAGGAGCTTCATGCCATGAGGCGGACATGTTAACCACTACTAGGGTTAATAAATCAAAATGATTCGACTGGATAGCCTTAAACTTTGTTGAGCATTGATTAAACCGTCTGACCCTGAGTTCATTAATGGCAGTTCTCCAATGACATGCTCACAGTGTAAGATTAACATGTTCTGGAGACGGGTCTGTAGGGACTGGGATTATCTTTTCCCAAGTGATTCCTGAAACCCGATAAAAACAAGTCGGTAAAAGGCGTCAGTGGTGTATTACCAGTGTCTGTCTGATTCATTCACGGGAAATGTCCAGTTCTCTGACGGAAGATGTCCAGGTGATCACAAGGAAACGGAAGCTGAGCAGTGAGAAGAGAAACCAAGTGCCCCATTAAATAGTACTGCAAATATTAAACCACGAGGTCAGGTGAGAGAGTGATGGCTGTTTGAGAGCTGTTGGACATCCGTACAGCATAATATGTGATACGTTTAATACTTATTTAATATATAACCATAAAAAAGGACAAAACTGGTCATTTTATCCCGAGGATTACTATCGGGTGCTGAATTGCGGGGATTAGCACCGCAGCAGTCGTTTTTTCCTGGACGTGAGGTCAATACGTTAGGCGGGGTTGTCGTCCCTTGTGGAGACAGTGCGACGTCACATTCTAGTGACTCTCAGGACGAGAACGCTGCCAGAGATGAGCGTGACATTTTGCAAACTCGGCTTTCCTGTCGTCAGTTGGTTTAGGGACAAAAAGGAATGTTTCCGGCGATTTATGCGTTTGATAATGTGTTCGGCTACACGATAGTGTAGTCAGTGACGCAGCCCAGCCAATGCAACAAATTCACGTCACTACCAGGCTGGAACAGCCAATCAGAAATGCAGCATGGCTCTGAGCAAGCCTAGAGTTGTAACACTTGCATGCACTTTGAAAACAGGCATGGACAGATGCTGACAGAAGACACCACTGATGTTATATGTGATCGTTTAAAATAGCTAGTAACACTAATTCACCACAGGTACCCTTTAGTCCTGCTGTTACGGTCGCAGGGAGGCTGGAGCCTCTCAGCCAACACTGGGCGACGGCAGGGTACACCCTAAACCACTTGCCAGACCATTGCAGGGCCAACACACACAACAATTCACACCTACACTCATGCCTAGGGGCAATTTGGAGCAGGTAATTAGACTAATGTGCGTGTATTTGGACCGTCGATGGAAGCCGGAGTACCCTGAGGAAACTCACGCAAGATGGGCAGTACATGCAAACTCCACACAAAGATGCCCTCGCCAAGCCCGGGACTCGAACCAAGGACCTTCTTGCTGTGAGGTGGACGTGCTAACCACTACACCACCATGACACCCATTGTACACAGAAACTGAGAAAGAACTATACAGCGGTCTTCGGCAGTGTCTGTGCTTCATTCAATGGCATACAATGATCATCCCTTCTTCTACCATGTCTGCTTAAACTGCTCAGCATTTGAAGACCTTCTATAAATATGAGCCGACGCCGAGACAGAAAAGGTGAGAAAACAAAATCATGTTTGAGAGTCTGAGCCAGTGTTAATGCACGGTGCTTTCAGTGCACAAAAAGCAACTGACTCATTACCGAGAAATTTTAAGTGACAGGAACCAGATGGCCTGCTAATATCAAAGGCTGCTTAAAGCAGTGCTCGGCAAAATGATTTCATTTTTATGCAGATCTAAAGACATTCTTTCATATGTCCTTAAATATGTACATGAGTGGTGTGAATATGATCAAAAGCTAAATGCTAAACGCAATATGCCACATGCTGGACATCTATTAAGTTCAGACATTCGTTAATTTGCCCGACTGCTTAATCGTACTGCTGTCACAGGAGAGCTGGAGCCTATCTCAGCCGACTCTAGGCGAGGATGGGGTACACCCTGAACAACTTGCCAGGTCACTGCCAACACACACACGACCGTACACACTCAATTTGTTTTCAACATCATTTCAACCACACTCACTCATTTGCTGAACCGCTCAATCCTACTGCTGTCACATGGAAGCTGGAGCCTATCTCAGCCAACCCTGAGTGAAGGCAGGGTACACCCTGAACAACACACACACACACACACACACACACACACAAATACAAAACCATTTACACTTAGGGGCAATTCGGAACAGCCAATTATCCTAACGTGCACGTCTTTGGACTGTAGGAGGAAACCGGAGTACCTGGATGAAACCCAGGGAGATTATGCAAAGTCCACACAGAAACACGCTCAACTCCTGCGCTTAGCATGGTGCCAGCGTTCTGCCACATGAGCATGTTGTGTTTAAAAATAATAAATAAATAACAGTAAAACCTTGCTAGATAGGTGTGAATTCCTCACACACTCGACGTCCTGGATTACATCGTTGGAGCAAAATGAATGTTAACCTAATTAATTCAGTTGGTTATTAGATACCGGCTGTCAAACCAAAATGTCAGTGACTCTGCGCAGACGGAATGAAATCTGGCTCCTGGATACTGTGTATCTAAGTACAGTTTGTGTGTAGGAATAAAGCAAGTAAAACAAGATCCCCTAGATTACCAATATGTGGCACATCACATGAGGGTCAGTTTACTATTTCTGACCATCTTTTCAATGCATTAGTGACACCATGTCATTTGACCCAGATGGGTACCATGATGGTGGCCACAGATTTGAAATCCCAGTACAATTTATTCCTATAACATTTTTGCTTCATATATAAATTTTGCTTCAGATATATATATATATATATATATATATATATCTGAAGCAAAATTTATATATGTACACATATATATATATATGAAGAGAGAGAGATATGTTACACACTAATATTTTCATGGAGTGCATTCATCCTTGATCACAGCATGTAATCCCCATGGCATTGCTGCCCCAGTTGGTAAGGTCGAGGCTCAGCAACATTAATGTGGCAATAAAATGAAGTCAGCTGATGATCTGAATGTAGTGAATGAGCAGGTT